>JAUMHM010086541.1:0-10890 GCA_032362435.1 Melikaiella ostensackeni
AATTGTCCGCGACTGCTTATTAACTTTTGTAACCGTATTCAGCAGAAACCCTTGGCACAGGGACCCTCCATCTGCAACCTGAGGACGCGTTCGGTTATATATATATGTATCTTATATCTTATATATATATATATATCTCTTATATATATTATATCTTAAACAATAGCATTTGAGATAATTCACTGAAATATTTGGGATGTTCAAAAACATCACGGTTACTTCACAATAACATCCAAGGTATTACAAGTTTCGAAGTTTCGGTTTCTAACTTAATTATCTCAGATATTTAGAATAAGTATCTTGGACACTAAGACTTAATGTCGTGGATGTTGAATCTAAATATCTAAATCGTTGTTCCATAGCTAAATCACAGATATATTACGACTTAGTATCCAGATGTTGACCGCTAGTATCCATTTCACTCTTATAAGAGAGCCATTCTCAGACATTTGTCCATGTATATGGGCGTTTCCACAAAAAGTGTCATTTTCGGCAAAAAAAGTTGAAAACAAAGTTTGGAGCACATTTTTCAAATTTTTTTTCACATATTATACAAGGATAAAGTAATTTATCTGTAGATGGGCCGCTTACTTTGCATATGAGCACAAATAACAAAAATATATTGTTTAAATTAATTACATTTCTTTATAACAGAATAAATGGAGAACAGAAGATCATTCCGAGTTGGTTTGTCTAGTTTTATGTTCAGGATACTGCTCATTGTAGTGTGAGTGGGTAATATTATGAGATATTTATAGAAAAAATGTCTTTTGGGAATGAAAACATCCACAGCGCCAAAAGGGGCGCTGCAATGCCATGCAAACATGGCCGCGGAAGCCTCATGGATAATATACAGTAGTAGTAATAATTTAACTAAAAAGTGTGTTCAAGTTCAGAAAATGGTATTTTGGACTTTATAGTTGTGTAGTTACGCAACAGCTACACCTGCATCGAGAAATATGATCAAAGGCCAAAATATTCTTAATTCTGGTATGATTGTAATGTGCAGAGCTTCCATAAAAACTCGCGAAAAAGTTGAAATACCATATATTCATTGTGCCTTCAAACCAGTGCTTGAACTTCAGAACCATTTCAGTAATTATTACTTCAGTAATCATTTTCATTAATATGCAAGGAGCAGACAAGTAAATTCTTGACGTTATAATCTTTCACATTTATATTTCTCAACCACTCACTGTGTTGATCTACAACTTAACTTTTCCAAATAAGTTTCTCCAAGTTTTGGCACTCTATGAAAACTTAAATTGAAGTCTTTCCTCTCTTTGGAGTCACAACCACTGACGCAAAAACCTCCGAAACTTGTTGATTTTCGATATTGACGTGCAAATTCCATTATTGCAGCAAATAATTATAAGCTCGGAAGTATTTTGCTCATCAGAGCTACTTATTACAGCACTCATTCATTCAGTTGGACGATCATTACAGTTAAACAATATGTCTTTGCTGGTTTTCGTGATGTTTCACGCGTATATAATTTGTCATCCACGGCCACATTGGTTAGTTCGCGTAGGGGCCGACAGTGTCGCATAGCATGTTTAAATCCCCAATATTTTTGAAATAGAAACCTCTTAATTCTTTAGTAACATCATTTTCCTTGCGGAAATGTTTTTCCGACGCCGAAATATAGTACAGCAGAGTGCGTAAAAAATTTGATCCTGTCTTGACGCGCGCAATTTTTAGAGCTGCAAGTGTTGGAGGGGCATTTCAGCCTTAAATTGATCATTATTTTAGCGCGTTCTGCAATATTGACTGAATCCTTGGTGAACTTTCTCGGCTCAGCATACTCTTTAATTTCTGTGAGCTTACAAAAGTATGCTTTAAGAAGTCTTGTAGTAAAGTACGATGACGAAGGGGACATTTTTTCGAAAAATTCCAAATTTTCGATATTTGAAAGTGTGATACTTCGACAATTTTAGTAGCACATCTTTTTCCTTTATATGGTGGATGTCAGACGCCCAAATATAATAAAAAATCGAAGGATTTTTGCCCTGGGTAGATGTGCGTACTTTCCACACCTACAGATGTTAGAGGGGACATTTGAATCTTCAAAACGGTGACACGAATTTCAGAATTTTTTTCTTGACTTCAACATCAGAGCACAGTCTCAATTCTGTGGAATTTGAGTAGCCTATGTTCTACTGAACTGGCATGCTTTTTCTCAGAATTTTCACACATTGCGCAGTTGAGCTGTGAGCATGCAAGGCATTCAATTTGCACAATAAACACTGAGGGTAAATCTTGTTTCAAGTAACTTTGTATTTTTACCTACTCGTATGGGTGAAATACAAATATTACCATTGGTAGGGAGAAAACTATCTTTTGTATTTATAAAAATCGTCACGACCGTCATGAAAATTTTAAGTCACTATCTTTGATCGCTAAAGTGAAGTTAGCTGATGGTTAGTGAAACAGACGAATCGGATGAGTGCGACTTCATAAAGATGGTCATGCCGAATTTTGAGAGCTGTCAAAAGTTACTGACACGCGTGGTTGAAAGCAGAAAAATACCGAGGTGTCAAGGAAATGATTACCCCAATAGGGTAAATTTTTTTGCAGGTAATCTCTACTCTAAAATCAGGGTAAAGATTACTCTTAGTTTCTTCTGTGCATGAGTGACGAATATTTAACAGATATATTTTTGGGAATTTGGTCCAACTATTATAGGTTACATCTTTCGATGAGGATTTCTGTAATGACAGCACGGTGACAGAAAAATGATAGTTCCTTGGAAACGCCCATATCTTGAATAACCAAGAGGACATAACGCATCCTTGCCTAACGCCCTGCCTAATATCAAACCAATCACTCAGTTGTCCATTTATCTGATCCGCACACAATCTTCCTGGCATAAATCCACATTGGACTTCCTAGATCTTTACTTCTGTTATTTCCATGACCATACCAATAAGTATTTTGGAAAATATTTTGCCTGCGATACTCAGTAAGTAGGCTGATAGCTCTATTAAAAACTTACTTTTGAATGAAGTCTCTGATTCCAGATCTGAAGTTTTCTTTCCCCAGAGTGTAGTTGAACATCCGGAATAATAATTCATCTAGAGAACAGAATTTTGTAATTGAAATATTAAGAATGAATCAATGAATGAATGAATTAATTAGTTAGTCTCGAGGTTAATATTTACACTTGGCGCATTTAGAATCTCTGACAATGCCAAATCCACTACTGCGGACACTCTTGCCATAGCCATAATAGAGAGAATATAATACCGTCATTGGCCATTTTCCTTCCAACTCATCCGGATTAAGCTGAAAATTATACATTAATTGCACACATAAACAATTTGCTCAAAGATGGTTTGAAATCTATTTTTTAAAATAGTATTAAGTTTCGACAAACGGCTCGCTGTAACAAAAGTATTATTTTTGGCTCGTTTTAGATATTAAAATAAGACTTAGATCCCGGAGTCATTCGTTTTACATTAAAAATAACAGCATGAAGTTATTCTGTTAAAAACCAAGACACCTTGAGTCCAAAATAATACCTGCAAAAAATGATACCGTACAAAGAGAGAAGTCTATAGTTTTTACAGTGTTACATCAGTACATCACTATCAGGAACTATGATGAGTTGACAAAACAAAGGATAAGCAACTTGACAAACGATAAATTTTAATGTTTCTAACTTTTAGATCTGTGCCTTTGTTATCATTTACACAATACATACCTCCATCGTTGTCATTGATGCCAAGAAAGAACTGAAGGCCTTGCCCATTAATGCATCGACGGAACGAATAGGTGTACTGTACTGACCGATCCATTGATGAATTATTTCGTAGGCAGTGTTCCATATTAAAGGACTGCTTATATCACTTTCCCTGAAAAAATTTATTATTGAAATTATACGATACAACATGCACTGCAAGCTGTTTATATATTTTAAAATGATGTACACCCAGAAAAAGAATTTGCTTCATTCAACAATACCATTCTGTTGACCGCATTTGGTTAATTTCAGAAAGCATTTTTGTGAAACTAACAAAATGGGTTAAATCAATCAAAATTTTGTTGAATGAATCCAATTTTTCACTGGGCGTGATTGATTTTCTTACTTGAAAAACATTAATCCCCAGTTATCTGACGCTTTCGCTGCATCATATTTAGGCATTGCGATCACGTCCAGTTTCGGCAGGCCTATTGTAGAGTTGAAATAGGATTGCAAAAAGTTCACAATACTCGCGATTTTGTTTGGCACCTGTTTTAGCACTTCTGAGCTTCCTCTTCGACCCCAGACTCTAATTTCAAATTGACTCTCACCTACTTGATCTACGTGAGTCGTCGGATAGAAGCTTTCAAAATCTGACATGATGAAAGCAAGTTGACTTGTTTGCATTTCCGGTGTTTCAGCAAAATGAGTGCATGTTAAATCAGGTTCTCCAGGCCTTGAAAATATATAGGCGAGAGGTTATTTTACACCGATAAATGACATCATTCCTGGTTTTTCGAAAGATACCGGTTTCAATTGGCCCAATATATAAAAATTATAGAGAAGATGTGATTCGATGTTCCAAAAGGTGTTGACCAGTGTGGGTAGAATGTGATAGGTGGAAGAAAAATTGTCGATCGTCTGGCATAGTAAAATGCTTATCTAGTGAACATACTCCATACTCAATAAATGAGCCTGTTACTAGACCAGATGATCGACAATTTTTCTTCCACCTCTCAAATTGTACAACAGATTGTGTAAGAATAATCAAATTCTAGATCTTAATGATAATAAAAAAATCTTCTTTACAATTTTTATTTGTTATTCCCGGTAAGAAGGTGTAAATTAAAACGAATCAAATGATTTCGAATATCGCCGAATTCGTAATGTTTTGAATCCAAAAGAATGCCGTTTTTGACCGCATATACTTCAATTCACTTGAGAATGGTAGAATTGAAATCAATATAATCCTGTTTAATGCCATGAGACGACCAGAGGTGCATTAGTATTCGCCAAATTTAATTTTCCCTAATATTTATTTTACCTAAAATCATTTGACCAAATATCAATCTGTTATAATTTTTATTTATCCTAATTGCCAATTTACCTAACTTTTATATTTCCGAATTACTTTTTGTGCTAATTTTTACTCTTCCGAATTACCATTTGTCATAATTTTTATTTTTCGGAATTATAATTTGACATAATTTTTTAATACTGAATCACTATTTAAGATAATAATTATTTTCCCGAAACATTATGTGACATAATTTTAATCTTTCCGAATAAGCACATAACCTAAAATGCTTTTAAGCGTAACGCTGTCATAATCCCCATGTCATCTAAACTGCATGTAACATAAATTTCATTCTTCTTAAAATGGCATCCGGCATATTGATTGGCTGAATAACACCGCGAAATTCGAATCAGCCAATCAGAATACCGGATACAATGTTAGGAAGAATGAGATTTATGTTACATGCAGTTTCGATGACATGGGGATTATGACAGATGGCGTTTCGTTTAAATGCATTTTAGGTAATATGCTTATCCGGAAGAATAAAAATTATGTCACATAGTGTTCTGGGAAAATAATAATTATGCCAAATGGTAATTAGGAAACATAAAAAGTATGACAAATGGTAATTCGAAAGAATAAAAATGATGACAAATGGTAGTTCGGAAAAATAAAAATTAGGTTCAATAGTAATTTGGTATTATAAAAATGAGGTAAATTGGCAATTAGGATAAATAAAAATGATAGTGAATTGCTATTCGGTCAAATGATTTTAGGTAAAATAAATATTAGGAAAAATGAAATTTGGGGCATATTCATGCGCCTCAGACAGCCTCAAAGATGAAATGAATTTAATTTCCTTCGTGAAGTATTTATTGTCAACATTTCAATCTTGAAAAATTCCGCTTAGATAAAAGTGAATTGCAAACATCAACATTTTTTAAATATCGTCGAATTTGTAACGTTTTTAATCCAGAACAATGTCGTTTTTGACCATTTTCAAAATCACTTTAGTTCATTCCAATTAACACCTTCTTACCGGGTTCTCATTCAAATTAAAGAAAGTGTATCAAACATGAAATGATAAAACTCACACGTCAGTGGTACTCTTTGCAGGCATGTTTGACAAGGCTGTCATGTTTTTTGGATGAATAAGGCTGAGTTGATAGCTTGCCTTGTACATAAAACCATCAAAAGAAGGGTATACTTTTCGTGCATTATCTCTCTTGAGATACGTTGCTAAGAAGATGCTACAAATTTTTTATTTTATTAGCTATTGATGAAGTATTAAAAGATATATTTATAGGTATATTATCAGTAGGGTTGGCTGAAAATTTTTCATTTTCGAAAGACCTTAGGTCCTAAAAGTTTCTACTGGATGCCAGTAACTCACAGGTAAAGTTGCAAATTGAAAAAAAATATATTTATCGTGAGCACATTGATCATAAAGCTAAAAATGTAAGCAAAAGTTAATTTCACACTTCTATATTAATATTTCTTATATTTGACAGGTTTAAGCATTCAAATTAGTAAAGTACTTCAGGCAGAATTCATTTTGTATTCACACTGTACTTTAAGTTCATGTTTTCTCTGAAAAATCTTAGTAATAAAACTTTTTCTGCAGACGATTAGATTAAAATATTATTTTCGTTCGATAGAAACCTGTATTGAAACCGTAATTCACCTGCATAATGAACGCATAACGAACTTTGCTGAACTGGAACAATTTACTTCGTTCATGTATCACCTGTTTCAAATGCTTCCGTTGAATAAACTATTAAGTATGAATAAAAGAACCATCTGAATTTCATTCTGAATCAAAAGAACAGAATGAATTTGCTGCGCAAAACTTCAGTACACTCTTATACATTGATTGCACTTTTGTACTCGTAATATTGACGGTGTACGTCCTTGGGAATACATGACTGTAATAAATAATAATATTTTCTTTGTCATTAGAAAATTTTGCATATTAGCGCATTACGTGATTTTTGAAATAATTTTTTATTCATAACTAATAGTCCATTTAATGGAAGCCTCTAAAACAGACGATACATGAACGAAGTAAATTGTACCGGGTCATCAAAATACGTTATGCGTTCATTATACAGATGAATTATAGCTTCAACACAGATTTCTATCTAACAAAAATAATATTTACATCTGGTAATCTGTAAAAAAAGTTTTATTATTAAGATTTTTCGGGGAAAACATGGACTTAGAGTGACAACATGCACTTTCCACTACCTCCTGCTCTTTTTTTCGATATACATATCGCTCTTGTTAATTCTGTACAGTGTGTGTACAAAATGAATTCTATATGAAGTATTTTACTGATTTGAATACTTCAGCGTGTCAAATATAAGAAATATTAATATAGAAGTGTGAAAATTAACGTTTTAATTTAAATTTTTATCTTTATCGTTGATGTGCACACGATAAATATATATTTTTTTTAATCTGTAACTTTACCTGTGAGATATTGGTATCTCTCTTAGGACCTGAGGCCTTTTGAGATATTTTTTTCAGCCTACCGAAATCATCAGTCTTTAAATATAATTTTCCTACTGTTTCTTGCCGTTGCTGTCAATATAATCATTTCGGAAAAGACCTGAAGTATCGAGGGTGGACATGTTTCCATAATACGTGATGTCAACTTCGCAATTCGCTCCTTCCCTAAGAGTGTCATTCAAGTTGATTGTATACCAAGACTTTTTAGGTCCTTTACCCATTTGGACAACAGATACTCTGGAAAGCTCCTCTCTTGAAATAGGAAAAAGAAAAAAAAAGGAATTCAATCCTCATATCATCTTTCGGGATATGTGACTTTACGGACATTGGCAACATTTCTCTGCAAAATTGGAACAATTTTGCTGTAATATATGAATGTCCCCTTACAATCAATATTGCTTCACAATATTGCTACAATTTTGCAACAATGATGCGCGACAATCTTGCATCAATATTATAACAACATAGATAAAATGTTGCGAAATAATATTGCGATGTTGGAAGAGGAAAAGGGAGGGGATGATCTCAATTCTTGACACAGTTTTGGCGGCAAGATCTTCTAATAATAGAGTTTAGTTAAGCCGTGTAAGCCTTCTAAAAGTAAGGAGGCCTTAGAAAGTTACCAAAAGTTACTGGCGAGTTACGGTAATTTATTGATTATTTTTATGGTCATTTACATTTTTTCCTTCCAACATTGTCATATTATTTCGTAACATTGTATCAATCTTGTTACAATATTTGCAGTGTTGCTAATGTTTTCATGCAACATTGCAGCAATATTGCATGTTGTTAGGTGAAGGTATATCATTTTCCATGGAAATTCAGATATATTAACAGACATATATGATACTTACGGTGATGAAGTATCGGGTCCAAGTTTCGTCAACTTGACACTGGTGTGCAAGATTTCAAGATCACGGTCAACATTCAGAACAATTTTGTCTGTCAGTCTTACCCACGTAATATTAATTCGCACTCGACCCTTAAATTTCGTTTCATTAATAAATGGTTGAATTTCTAAGTAGTAGTGGCTTGGCTTCGTGTCCCGGGGAAGACGATTATCAACTGGTTCCTCAATATCGTAAATATCGACGCTGCGTTTCGATCGGTACCTTTCCTGCTTACATTATGTGAATGTTTTGAGTAAGTTAGATAAAATTACAAAAATTCTTTCACGAAATTTGCTAATTTTCTATCCGAATTAATATCTAGGTAATTCCAGAAATGTTTTTGACTTACTTGATATACTGCATCTGCAACAATTAGGAGAAAGGCAGACAGAAAAAAGGCTGTCCGCCCCATCGTGATCAAGTTTCTTGTCTGACAAAACATTATTAATAATATACAATATAGATGTCTACTTTTGCTTGCTTAAATAATTATAGCACGCTATATTCCTTTTACATTCCGAGAATATTTCAGTGGAGCATTTGGAAAATTCGCGCGAGATAATTGTATCTACTTCTCAGACTGAAACGTCTTTATGGAATACCTGTATTCCCGGAACATTGTTTTACAATTAATTCTCAGACACCAAAACTGCTGCAACTCAATTAAATCTACCATTCAATATCATAATGAACCAATCTGGTAAATCAAAAAATCTACTAGCCCAACTTGACGATCCTAGCAGCCGTTAGTCGCGTTGTTGTTTCTTGAAAACAGATATGGAAAGAAATTTATGTGGAAACATAAGGTTTAGTAGAGTGCTATAAGGTGCTATAGGGTGAAACTTTCTCAAAAAGGGCTTGATGGATTTTTGTTTGTTTTTGATCTTGAAATGTTAATGGCATTATAGACTACAATAATAATCAATCGGAAAATCCCGTATGCAAGGACCTTGCAATGAAAGTGGGTTCAGCCCCACCTTGAAACATTAGATGGTGTTGTGTGTTGATGATGGAAGGATATGATGATGGTGATATATGATTGATAATGATATTGGCGGAAGATTATGTTATGTGGATGGTCTAATAAGTTAATGATGATATGATAACGAGATGTAATTAATGAGGATATTATGTGAAGATGGTGTTATGTGTTGATGATGCTGCTGCTGACTTATTATTGATTATAATTGTGTTTGAAGATGTGTATATAGTGCTATAAGTTGATGATCTTTGACTGCCGATAATATACTCTGAAGATGATGTTACGCGTTGATGATAACGATATGATGAGACATGATGGGTCTATGATTCACGATCATAATGATACAAAACCACTGTGAAAATTTAATTGTTTGAAAATGGAGATAAGACTCGATCGAATCGGGTAAAATATGAATGTATAAATTTAACGTTTGAGGCATGTATAGAACCGTTAAAAAGCGAACGAATTCAGGTGAAAATTTCACCGAGGTTAGGAGAATAATTCTGACGTCACTACTACATCACGTTTTCAGCTGTCCTAAGTGAACCATTAGTGAGAAAATTAAAGAAGAACGTAGAATCGGTAAAAAAAGCACAAATATCACATTGTTTTTGCTTATAAATCTTCTCTGAAGTAGCTTAGACTATTGTAAACGAACTAAAACTTGTTTTACGCGACTTAGTAAAAAGTAAATGACAGGCCTGAACACGCCATTTCGCTCAAGTTTAATTTACTCAAACGTCGACAGATAGCGCTGGCGTCATAACTCTCGCTACTTTTCGAATAAAAATGTGACATTATGAAGGGAAAGATTACCGAGGCAAGTTTCAAAACGGGAAATTATCCTCGTTTCATTTCAAGTTTAATCGGCAAGGTTGATTTTTGTTGTAGCGAATCTTTCACTTGGAATCGACGTAAATTTTATCTTTTGTTTTTTCTGTGTATAATTTTGATACCAAATCTGGATCAGTTTAATCAACTGAGTATCAGTCTGCTGCAAATCACTTCTATCCAACTTCAAGATGAAAGTAAGACTCCATGATTTTCTGTGTTCGCGTGTATCGGAAATGTTGAAATAGAATGTCGACAGATCATTTATGTAAAAGTTGTTAGAATACATTTTTGCAATATTATTTTAATACTGCCGTATAAATGTCAAGAAAAATTTTAAATTAGGGTCACCATCAATAATAATACTTACAGGCCGAACAGTTTTTCAGCTGTGTTTGAATATTACAAGATTACAACATACATATTTATATATTATTTGAAATCAAAATTAATTATTGATATCACACAGTCTGAACTTCACATCTTTAAAAAAATTAAAAATATCAAAGGAAACTAAAAACTAAAAAGGGCTAATATTAAGGTATTATGATCACGCTGAACTTCGGCGCAAACCAAAACAGTAGCTGCTAAGTTCAAGATATCCCCGATTTTTTGAATTATGGCAACGCTGTGGTGCGTTCTATCTCTTTTTGTCCGAGGGAGAAAGTTTCGATTAGAGTCTCTAGGAAATATTCCT
>JAUMHM010086542.1:0-10889 GCA_032362435.1 Melikaiella ostensackeni
CTTTTCGTGGAACGACCAGCTTCATCTGCACTCGAAGTTTGGCTGATTTTAAACCAATATGTTCATGGGAAAAGCCCAATGAAGATGATCTTTATATCAGCCTTCGTCACATTCTTGTATAACTTCTTTGTGCAGGTGAACCATTTTTATGCAGCTGCAAGATAAAATTACATAAGGCAACTTAAATCTATATTTACATAAATATTTCTCATTTTTTTATAGAACATGAAGTAACTGGAGCTGCACTTTTAGAATTCGAGAAAGCAGATTTTTTAACCCTGGGAATTAATCTTGGTCCTGTAGTACTTCTACGAAAATTGATTCGAGAATCAAAATTGAAAATAGAGGTATAAAAATGTTATTAAAATTTTCCTTGAATGACATAATCACGAAATGGTGGATATCGCGCCTAGGAACCTTAAAAATAAATCTATAATCTTGTATAGTAGTACAGTAAATCTGTCATGAAAAAATTGGTTTTGGGGAAAAAATTACCGAAGCTATTTTGAAAAAAGTCAAAAAGTTTTTGGATTCAATTTTACGTGAGAACGGTGGGTCGCAGAGAAAAATGTTTAAAACAAAAATTATAGAGGACTCTATTATCTACAAATAATCTCACGTAGTTGCTGCGCTACAACCAAATATGCATAAAATAGAGGGCGCCAAAGTTGCCAAAAATCAGTTTTTGCTCTTCTTCAACCCGAAAAAATATTTCCACGGTCAGAAGGATTGAAAAATTGTAAATAGAAAAAAACCTTCAAGAACAATAAGAAAGTTTTTTTCTTGCGATGCACCATTTTTGAGATACGGCGCTTTGAATTTTTAATATCAGGTTATATTCTTGAGAAGTACAATAAATTTTTTTTTTGTGAGAAAAAATACCCACAGCTATTTTATTTCATAAACCGTTACCGGGGCATTTGAATAACCTAAAACCAAAAATTCGAATCGCCCCCCCTTTGTGTTTTGATAAAACTCAAAATGTTTTTGGATTTGATTTTCCGTGAGAACGGCATGTTACAGAGAAAAAAATTCTGAACGAGAAATGTAGAGAACAGTATTATCTACAAATTATCTCAAGTCGCTGTGTTTCAGCCATAAATGCACAAAATAGGGGGCGCCAAAGTTGCCAAAAAACAGTTTTTAATTTTTTTCGACGAAAAAAAAAAATTTGCCATCGCCGTAGATTCAATTCAGTTAAAAAGTTTTTTCTGGCTCTACTACTTCTCAATTACCGCCATGGCAAGAAAAAAATTTTTTCTTGTTGAAAAAGAGCAAAAACTAATTTTTTTCAACTTTGGCGCCCTTTGCTTTGTGCTTTTCAGGTTGTAGCGCAGCGACTAGATGAGATAATTTGTAGATAATAGAGTCCTCTACGATTTTTGCTTATGAAATTTTTCTCTACGACCTACCGTTCTCACGAAAAATCAAATCCAAGAACTTTTTTACTTTTTGCAAAACCCCCGGACGGGGGAGTCCCGAACTCTTCGTTTCATGCTATTCACATGCCCCACTAACGAATCATGAAATGAAATAGCTTCGATCATTGCATTTTCGGCAAGTTGTAAAATATATATATTTTTTTAATATTGCTTCGTATATTTTTTACATTTACATATAATTTATTTTTCTTTCAGGGATTCAATACAGTGAGAGAAATATTACGGAACAGAAAAAAAAGCAGAAAAAGGGTGCACGGATCCCAAACAGCGATGCACTTTTGTCAGGATTCTCGTGGGAGAACTGATGGAATATCAAAAAACTCACTACGCCCTATACCCTATTTTTATGTATTTACTTTTAAAAAATTTTTCAAAATAACGTTGCTATTATTTTATTACAGTTATCCTCCAAATAAAGCAAAAACAGCGCTGGCAGCTGACATTATTCGCGAATTCCCAAAATTGGCGAATTTGGAGAATCCGGACTTGCATGGCTATGTACGTATGACATTCCACGTTCTTATATATTTAACTGTTAAGAATTAATTAATTACAATGTCTTTTTTGTGCGCAGGGACATTACTTCTACCCTAAAACGAGATCCGGATTTATAGAACATCGTTTTTGGAATGTTCGAAGAAATTTGAATCCGTCTGAAAAGAAATACAAGCTCTGTATTGGATGGTTGAAAATTTTCTGGCTAGTTTGAAAATAGGAAGAATATGGTATATTTTGTTTATTGAGCTGCAGCCTCTCTGATAATAAACATTAGTAAGTCATGTTTAAATTACAGAAAAATAAAAGCTTAACGAATGGAGATAGGTTTGTAGAGAACTCTACGCAGGAAAAGTCGGACCACTCTTCTGTTACTTTACTTTCAGTAGAGGAACTGAGAGAAAAGGTTTGTATTTATAACAAATTTTGTCTCGAGTCTAATTTTTATTTCTGATTTACGCCTTAATGTCTCTATATTTGTTTTCAGAAACACTGAATGAACTATACGCTGCCATCTCCACACCAAAAAGATTTAATCACAAAGGCTCCAGATGATACACGGGCAAATCTTTGAAAATTTGTATTTGTTATTTAAAAATTCATCTTTTTTAGTGGACATTTTATTTTTTTTCATGAAAATGGAGCTCTTTGATTGAAAATTTGACTTTTTTGTGGAAAATTCTCTTTTTTTGGAAAAATAATTTTTTTCCTGAAAAGTCGTATTTTTTGTTTTAGATTATTTTGATTTGTTTGAATAAGATTTTCGCGGAGGATTTCAGTTTTCTTTCACATCTTTATGTTTTATTTGCTGTCTTTTGGAGAATTTTCTCAGGAATTTCGAAAAATCAGTTTCTAATAATAGGGATTTGGAGATATTCTCGGAAAAAATACGAAAAAAATTTTTGGAGGGAATTTCGCAAGATACCAAAATAGCGGGAGTGAACAAGGCTTTCGGTTACCTTTCAAAACCAAAGCAAAGAAAGCAAAAGAAATGTCTTTTACGCGGTTAAAACTAGAAAGATGAAACACAAATTGTCACCCGTTAAATGCAATCAATGAAGCATTTCAAATATTTTTGAGAAAAGATATTCAGGAAAATAATCTCTAACCCAGTCACCTTATGTAATAAATTATGCAAATGAGTTTAAACGAGAGAAGGATGTTTCAAACCATCAGTGGGTTAGTCGACTATCTTCTCTCTCTCGCTCTATTTTTGCTGTTGTGTATGTTCATTTAATTGGTTTATCTATTACGAGAGCTTTCGTTGATCTTAAAGTTTTGATATTTGTTGAGAAATATACAATATAAAACTGATTTATACTTGCACGTTACGCATAATGGAATTAATGTATACCTTATTGCGTAGATAACAAGAGACATAAGAAGAATGAGTTTTTTTGCTTCTGTTCAATATAGCATGCATGAATTCGACAGTGCACATACGTACCCACCTACAGACTGTCACAATTTTAGAACAGAGAATTCTCTCATGCATTTCGACAACATTAGCTCACCAAATATGGAATTATTATTTCTAGAATTCCTAAAATCTAGAAATAGAGCCCTTTCTGCTGCAATGTAGCACGGGAATAATGTTTCCTGATTGTGAGGATATACACAAGAAAAATTTTAATGGTCCTGTTTTTCTCACATATCAGTTGAAAGTGAGAAGGAGGATCATTGCGAAGTGCCAAAAATACATTTTATTTGAATGAAACTCGGACACAAAAAGCACGCAAATATAACTTTTCTAAAAGACATCAAATATAACAGAGTATTATTAGATATTCAGTGATAATGACGTTTTACATTTCATTGAATATTTATTAGATACTCCTTTCGATTCTCTGGGCACGCGGAACATCTGTGCTTGATATCTTCCCTATTTTTGATTTGAGTTATGTTTGTTTCTAAACGCGAAATGAAATTGAACGAAATTTTTCTCTTCTTTCCGAGAGCTGAATAATGGTGAATGCAAATTCTTCAATTTGCCTTCTAAAAATCAAGCCGAAATTTCGAACAGTTTGAAAAACGACATGAAAATGAAAGAATACTCCGGGGCATGCAGCCCTGGTGGAGAGGAGTGCTGCACGCAATATAATCAATTTTCAAGACTAATAACGTACTGCATATGCAGGAGTGGATTATCTCACTTTGATATGATGAGTATAATGTCTTCTTGATTTCCCTTTCAGAAATTTTCATCACTTCTTAACTCCAATGTTATTTTTGAATTTCCGTATTCCCAACTGTTTCAGAGTTTTGTTCTTATAACTATATATGTGACGCGATCCGAGAAAAGGGACCTACTAGACAAGAAATCGATTTTACGATTATGATGGATTCTATAAGATCTTTAAATGATCTTTCTAGGTAGATAAAAAATGTCGGTAGATCGACAAACCTAAAAATGAAAAAACATTCGTTCTCTTTTTGAAAACAGAAGTGGAAAATATTTTAATCTTCTTCTGAAAATGAGATAAACTAGAAGAAAATTTTACTTCGTTTTTGATACCGAATGATGGTGAGGGGCATAAGCCTCATCTATGGAAACAAGATAAAACAGGAAGGAACTTTGGCCGTGCTTACAGGAATGAAGCAAAATTGAAAGGAAATTCACTGCAATTTAGATAATTGAAGAAGTTTGGTTTTTATTTAACCTTGAAGGATATTATTATTCTGCTTTTACTTTCTGTGTTTGATATAAATATTGAAAGAAACTTGTTTTTTGTTCTTGATACTTTTTTATACTTTCCATATACTTTTATACTTTCCGTCCGATGGTGCAACCAATAGAAGATTCGCTAGACATGGTCAGACTTATGCACTTATTACATATTGATTTCTAGGTGTAACAATTCTCAGCTTTTAATTTCATTGTAGGCCTTGTAGGCAGTGTTTATGTGGACCGCAAAAATCTTGCTATTTATACCAAAATTTCAGTGCACGTAGCCTCGGCCTTCATTGTACTAGTTTTGCTTCTGAAAATGAATCATATTTGAAAGGAAGTTTTACTTCATTTTAGATTTCGAGACGATAATTTGAAAAACTTTCATTTTTTTGCTAGAAGACATTTCAACATGGTTTTTGAAAATTAACGTGCATACAAAATCCATGATTAGATAAATGATATTGGGTTCCTTGGTGGAAACTTGAAATAATGATTACAGAATTGGAGAGAGAATATAATAAAAATACAGTCATCTAGACACCACTATCTTCATGCTGCCAGAAGTTCAATTTGTTTCATATATAACGAAACAAAAATGGGATTTAGTTCTTATTCACAAATTGGAAGATGTTTTGATTTTTTCCATAAAAATGAAACATATTTAAAGAAACTTTCACTTCGGTATGGTCATGCAAAAATTGTAAGAGAATGTAACTTTCATTATCAAGTCAAAATTAAATTAAGAGTTTCATTGTTCTGCTTCTACTAAACAAGGAAGAATGATTAGAAGAGAGTCTTATTGTTTTTGCATACCAAACTAATATTATACACGATTTCAACCTTGGTTCTTATAATTAAACGGAAATTGAAAAATCTGAATTCTTCTTTTTCAATTAGAAGATATTTCCACTTTTCTTAGGAAAACAAAACTCATTCCCAGAAGGTTTTATTTTCAATATATTTCAATAACTTCGTTATTGATGCTGAAAACTGCCTCCAGACTACAATTTTGTTTATAATAACGAAACGAAATCATAATAGGCTATCTTTTTGTTTAATATCAAATTGAACTAAACGAGATGAAAATTTCTCAAATCTTCCTCAAACATTTTTAGAACCTTTACCATACGTTTTGAAGATTTCTCACGCGAACTGTTTTCGGAGATTTAGATCCTTGAGAGTCTCTTTGAAGAAAAGTGAATAATTTCGTATTCAAATAAACGAAGGAACATAAAAATGTTCTTCAATTCTTGAAATATTGAAAATTGGAAAAACAATATAATTTACTTTCCACGGGAGAACGAATGAAGTTCTTACCTGTAATTGAACTCACATGAGTAATTAATTTGAAACAATGATTATTTTATTTGCCTAAAACTGGAATATGTAAATTAAAATGAAACATTCTGAACATATAGGCGTTATCAAGCATAAATTAACAATTATACACGGAAGGTTATGTTTCAAATTGTGCAAGATCTCATTCAAGACTCAAGAATTCAAAAATACATGAGAAATACTCTTGCTCATCAAAAAGAAATCATACGCAGGATGAGAAAGACTTTAACCAAATTGTCAGGGTACCTGAACGTTTGAGAATAATGCAAGACAGCAAAAGTCAGATTAAAAAGGCTAGGAAAAATATTCATCGAAAGCATAAAATTTTGAAACCTGATGAGGAACAAACTATTCAGGAAACATGGACACCAAAATCCTTTCCATTGAAGGATCTGATGAAGATCATTCAGAAGTTTGACCGTGAAGTGGAACTGTATGTAAAGAAGAAAGAAGTAGAAGCAGAAGAAGACGAAGAAGAAGAAAGAATTTGGTCAACATGACAATTCTCCATCCATGACAAGCAACAATAATGCTGATGCTGGTGATAATAATGATGACAATGATGATGATGATGATGATGATGATGATGATGATGAGGAATAGGAAGAGGAAATGGACGATAATGCTACAAGTGACTTTTCTTCGGAATGAGAAATGAATGCGAAAACGAATGCAAACATTTCAGATTACTGCGATGATCCAAAAATATTTGTAGACCGATTGTGCTAACTTTTACAATCTCAAGCATCTGGAAACAGAAACAATGGAGACGAAATTATTCCAATTGTTAATGAAATGCGAAAGGTTGGCATTATTAAATAATATATTTATTAGCTGATGTTTAGAACTTGAGCAGCTAGCTCAATCGAATTGAATTAACATTTGAAATATTTCATTCAGCATTTTCTTTAATTGAAGTTTGAAAACTCTTGTTAAACATAACTAACACTGCAATAAGTAAGCAATAAATCTTCGTATATTATATAGCTAATTACATTTATTATTATATTATAATATGTTACATGAATCTAGTTTTCAGAAGGAATGTGTATTTCTTCTCCACTCCTCTCACCTGAATTCATTTTAGCTTTTCGTTAAAAAGTGGAGGAGGCTCATAACTACTTCTGAAGCTTCTAACAGATTATTTGGGGTTTGTTATAATTGAATCTCACATTTTCAGTGCTTACTTGATTTAACTACATCATCATGCCCCCACCTCTCATTCCTCTCCTCCTCCTTCTCCTCTTCCTTCATCCCTTTCCCTTCTTCCTCATACATTTTAAAAGTTTATTGTACTAGATCAAAAATAATCCAAGTTTCACTATCACCGAGAAGAAACTTGCGTATCCCTTGAAATCAACCATTTGGTCTAGTTAGGAAACGAGTCAACATTGGATATCTATTCAGAAAACAAGGTTCATATCTAGGAAAAACATCTACAAGAAAAGCAGGGTGGTCGATGGTGGCGCACTCTATGATATTCGCTGTGAACCCAAGTTGCCTTGTTAATGAAACGAGGTTTCGTTTACTAGGCTGGTATAGTTGAATCAACGGTATGCGCATGATTCTGTTTACAAGAAATTTTTGTCCCTTCAACTAGATTTATTTGACTAGAGTTGAATGTTGGTTCTACGGAAAATATTTTTTCATTTATTATATAATAGCAGATTTTGATATCACCGATACTTCAACCATCGTTATTAAATCAGATTTTTAAATTAGATTATAACATGTATGTAGCTTTTTGGTTTTGGTCCCAAATCGGGGGGATCCAAACGTGAAAATTCAGGGCCGTGAGAACCATTTCCTCATATTACGCAATCTCCGAACTTGTGCTCGAAACTGAGTACACGCGCACTGCGCCTTTATCTATACGCTGCTGGTGTTTCACGCTTGGTTAAACAACGTCTCTCGCCCTTTCTGAAATGAAAAATTCTAAATAAAAATAACTTATACATTATCTTATTATTAATCAAATTAGTAAAAAAATCCTTGACAAGAGTTTCGTATGGTAACTCACTTTCAAAAATAATTATTTCATGCTCTTTCTAGTTTTTCTCTACTATATAATATATTCCAATCGTGTACATGTGTGTGTAACTTGTACTACGTGGTTTCCACTTGGAATTAGATAAAATAACAATTACCTTGTCACTATCTTTTGTTATATTAAATATATATGTGATGAATTCTTTTCTAGCATACAAATTACATATTTCACAAAACTTGACTACAACTATAATATCTTTATCACCCTTATGTATGTTTTCTTCTTTTTAATCCACTTATTCAAAATCGAAGCAATTCGTCTATTGGAATGTAGCTTTGTATATTTCATGAATTGTCTGCACGAGTTTCAGTGATGATCTACTTTATGTTTCCTAAAAGCAGATTCATATTCGAGAAGTATTAAAACATCTGTCACATAACCAGATAAAGCCAGATGTTAAAATTTCACCGATTGAAAATTTAGTGCTACTAGCTAATATAAAATCAATATACTTTTGTTAAAAGATGAGAGGTTCTGAAAAGAACATTTCCAGCGTTGTATTACGTATTCTAGAATTTCGAATGCTTGCGTCAGAATTCATCTCGTAAAAGTGGCTCAGAAGTCTCGTCTAGAAGTCTGGCTTAGAACCCCTCGATTTAGCACGGACATGAACCACTCCATATGTGGAACGGTCTCAATGTTGGTAGGGCAGGAATTTAGGAGAGGGATGAAGAGGCAGAGAGAAAGAGAGAGCACATATTCTTGTTTTTCTTCATACAAAATATATTACGCAGTGAAAATGTTGAGGACAAATCAAAATGTAACCTTGAAATGCTAAATTGAAATGATAAATAACCTTGAATCTGTTGACAAAAAATACGCTTTATACTCATGACTCATTTACTTTCTTCATCTATTCATATATTTCTCACTTTCCCTTACAACTCTAGACAGCAGAAGAATGTTTTTCGTAAATTATTTGCGCATTCAAATATGTTTTATAATTGAGGTAGTCGTCATTATTGAGAAAAAAAGCAATTGATTAAATTTATGGAAGAAAAATAATGTCATACATACCTACCAATATCAAATTACACTTGAACACATGTACCTCTTTGGGCATTAAATAAAATAAGGATAGAAATTTTTTAATTGAATGTGTTATCTATACGGAAGCAATGAATCATTCTTGTTTTCTGCATACAAACTAAATTATGCAGTAGAAAAGTACGCGGACAAAATATAACCCAAAAATGCGTCATTAAAATAGTAAATATCCTTCAATTTGTGAAATGGAAAACATTTACATTTACTTTCTTTATCTTTTCATATATTTCCCTCTTTCTCTCAAAACCCTAGGAGGTTCTACATTATAATGATGGGTTTTTATGACGGTATAAGGGTGACTTCTTTCGCCAGGGCGGGTAGGCATTAGAAACTTTTTTCCTGGTTCCAGAGATAAATAAAATCTGGCTCCGTCTAATAAGCCAGACTTTCAAAACGTCTTCAATAAGTATTGAAAATGTCTTGATCGCCTGTAGTCAAGACAAAACCAAGGACGGAATATATTTACACGGGCTGGTGCAGTAGTCCTCTTCTAAAAAATGAATCATAATGCATTATATTTTATTTAGGTGTTAATTTCTCTTGTGAGAAGACGTTGCACCTTATATACCACACAGCGGCTTAGTTTAGAACTAATGTTCGCTGTGAAAAATACAGGTACACTTGCTAATATTTCTTTAAAATCCAAACGTGTAGAAAGTCATGACCTTGAGTAAACATGTGTATTCAACACCCGCAAGAAATATCTCATTTCTCGGGCCTGTTTCGAGTGGGAAAAATAGAACATTACCTGATTGTTGACGATTAGTATCAGTAATTAACGTGTTTTTCCACAAGTGCAATAATGTTATTTCATTACTGCACTATTAATGAAGTTTTGAAACGCGGACCATGTTGGCAACACTCCTCAACACTGCCATTTTGCAATAACCACAATATTAAAACAAAAGAACTCTGTGGGCTATATTTGCGTCCATTAATCAGGTAAGCTATCATTTCCCCCCCTCTCAACAGGGCCGCGAAATGAGATATTTCTCGCGGTAGTTGAATAAAATATTGTGTGCGACTAGTGGTCAAAGGAGAAGAGTCCTCGAGCGTTTTACCGAGCTCTCGGAATCTCTTTCTTCTCTCACTAGTCGCACAATATACCATTTTTGTTTGGGAGAGTACCGGCTTTCGATATATACTTTGATTCAATCCGAAATACCTAAAATCAATGAAGCAATAGTTTAAAAATTTCTTTAATTTGTTATAAACAAATAAGTGAGTGAAAATTGATTCATGGGCATTGGCAGTGATTTGTCAATTGATTCGCACTACATTTGAACAATTTATAGAAAAAAAAAACCGTTTCCTAATTAAATTCATCGAAGTAAGAAATAATTTGTTATTTTGTAAACAAATTTCATAAACAGTCATTCATAACAGGTATTTATGATGGAAGAAATCAAGTTTTTCTACTGAAAGTGAAAATTCCGGGTTTTGCTTTAAGATAAAGATCAAATTTTTTTCCAGCCTATACGAAAGCATTTGAATGAGTGGTAACTTCACTCAGTTATACGCAAATAAATTTAAAGGGTCAATACAATTCCTCCAGCGATTATACGCATATGAACCAAACTATTGAACCTCCGTAGTATTAAGCATAGTGCTAACATAAAATTTAGTTTTACCTATCTGAATATAAACACAAGCCCCTTTTATTTCATCTGGCTGCATTAATTGAATAGGCTTGTCTATTTTTTCATCCACTTCTCTTGAATGCGAAAAACTGACACTTCCGTTCTTCAGTTCCTTCGTATACAGAACTACTACTACAAAGTAACATTCATCTATAATTCGAAGAATTTTAAGAATTCTTGCAAATGAATTATCATTCATTTGTACG
>JAUMHM010086543.1:0-10889 GCA_032362435.1 Melikaiella ostensackeni
AAAGAGTGTACCAAAGGCTAATCCAATAGATTCATTCTTTCAAAAGTTATCGTGCTCACAGACAGACAGACAGACAGGCATACATATAGACATACAGACAGGCAGACACATTCGTAGAAATCTGTTTTTCGGGTTCAGGGGGTCTCAAAACGTGGACATATGACAAAACCGGGGGGAGGGGGGTCACACATTTTACACAAATCTGATACCTTCTCTGATGAGAATGTAAAAATCATATAGCAAACCTGCAAAGTGACACGGTTTTGAAATCCAATTTCATAATAAGATATAAAGATGATTAATGCTTGTCTTATACCGTAGATTTTTGTTTTCATTTTTGAGAGCTTTTAGTGCTTTGCCATCTAGCGGATGAAATTTGAAACTCATCTCTGTGGTGACCGCGGTCTTCATTTGTTTCCTATAATAACCTGACGAGAAACAATTGAAGAACGAGTGACTTTTGAAAATACATATCCGTTGATTTTTTGAGCAGGCGTCTGATTGAAAATTTTGTTATTTATCAAAAAATTTTATGTCACGAAAGCTCATTGACACCAGCATATACTATTATTACTTTTCGTAAAAACAATACCAAGAAGGCACCACGGTGCGCTGCGAGGCTCGAGCGCCAGCGTCATGAGCGTACCCGAGTATTCAACGCTTATTTTCATGAATTAAAAAATTTGAATCCCACTTTCTAATCTACACAGTCTTATGAGAAAAAACCTAAGCATTCTGAACTGTACCAGACAAAATTTTTTTCATCACTATTACAAGAGTTAAAAATCGCCGAAGTAGACCATATCCACGAAAATCCCAAAACTTTTACCCCTCCCCCTCGATCAACACTTATCCGAATGACAACATTTTTTTCTCATAAACTACTATCCAATAGCACAACACTTTGCCTAAGTTCAACTCAGATCGGACAACTTTGACTTTTTGAGTGGGTACACATGAGAAATAACGCCCCAAATATATTAACTGGCATATGCTGATGATATAGTGATGTTGACAGAGAGTGAGGAAGAAGTAGCTGGTTTAATTATGAGGTTAGAAAAATATTTTGATAGGATAAAATTGAGGCTTAATACGGTTAAAAGAAGGTAATGAGGTTCAGGAAGGGGGGACGGAGAAAAAAAATGGATAGCGGAAGAATGAAAAGTTCGAGAAAGTGAATGAATTTAAATATCTCGGTTTTATCATGCAGAATGGGAGACATCGGACGCATATGGGAGAGAGGATCAGGAAAGTGGCGGGGGTAATGAAACAGACATAGGGAATAGGAAGAAGAAGGTTTGAAAAGTTTTGGAATGAACGAATGAGGTTGTTTGATACTCGTATTCTGGCACGGTTGGTATTAGGCTGTGAGGCAGAGATATGGGGATGGAAGGAGAGAAAGGAGATAGAGAAGTTTCAAGAGATATTAGATATACATGAGGGGTATGGATAACTCCGGGTTCTATGATAAGATAAGAGGCTCAAGGGGATAAATTAAGAACAAGGGCGGGAAAAAGGCATCGAAATTCGAAGAGGAACTAAGGGACGCAAAGGGAGAGAAGCTAGTGAGAAAGTGTTTCAAAGAGCTGGAAGAAAGAAGAAAGAGTGTTGTAGAGTAGGCGTGACAGGGAGAAGAAGGAAGAGAGTTGTTTAGAGATCGAGGGATAGTGGAAAAAGAAAATATAACCTATGAGGAACTGGAAAAAAGAAATAGAGAGAGACAGGTGATAGATAGATGGGGGAAGATAGGGGAATTAAGATACAATAAATGGTATAAGGTGATAAAAAGAGAAGGTTTGTCAAAATATCTGGAAAGAGGATGGGAGGAAAAGAGATGGACAGGAATAGCTAGATGAAATCTGACAAATGAAGTAAATGAAGGATTGTATTGGGAGAAGGATGGAAAGAGGAAATGCAGAGAATATGAATGGGTAGAGGAGACATGGGAGCATGTATGGGATGGTTGTATGAGGGGAAAATGGGAGGGGAAATGATGTCAAGAGAATGTTTAACAAATTTGAGGGGAGAAAGGTTCCAAGGAGAATGGATGAAGGAAGTGGAAAAAGATAAAGCATTTAAAGAAGAAGAATGAGGGAGTGTGGTGGAGAAAGGATGGAAAGCATGAGTGGTAAGGAAAGGAGGAGAAACTGGAAATGAAAGTCACATAGAAGCATAAGGCATTAGCAAAAAGCATAAGTAAAAAGGATGAAATAAATATGTTAAGGGGCGGAAGTTACGTAAACCCTGAGGGTACACATTATAAATAAAGAAGAATTAGAAATGACATTATTTATAGGAATAAGTAATAATATGTCCATTTTTAAATATGGAGGCATTGAAAGAAAAAAACCTAAGCTTCATTTTCAGACAAAAAAAAAGGAAAAAGAAGCTTAAGTACGAAAAAAGTCTAATTTATTGTTATCCCGCATTGTAGAAGGTCATATGACTATTTTTTCAAAAATTGCTCATGATTAAGAAAAATTTTATGAAAACCTCTATCGAACCTGCAGAGAAAAAAATTTAATTAATATAAACAGACTTATAAATCACGAGAATAGATGGTAGTTGAGAAATAAATGGCTTCTAATTCTTGATTTTACATTACTAAAAGATTAATAAATTGATGAATTAAAAATGTTTTAATTTCAATTTTAAATACTTCTTTAAATTCCGAAGAGTCCTGATGCATTTCGAAAAATGAAGATTGATTTTTCACAGAATATTGGACCACAATCTTGATTTCTCGTCCAAAGCTAAAGTAATTAATATTTCAAACTGTATATTGATCTCAGTGAAAGATTAAATTTATTTCATTTCACGCTCTAATAAACTCGAAAATCTTCCTTGAGTGTTCAATAGGCAAAGTTGGCGCGGTCGTATTAATTCATTTTTTTTTATTATGACAGTTTGTGCTGTTTTTTTCATCACAGTGAAGGAAATTAAAAAATATCCAATCACAACCAATTTTAATAAAATCAGACCATTTTCTCCAGTTTCTCAAATGAAATGACGTTTGTGAAATATCAGAGGTGCAATTTTTCCGTGATATATCGTAAAACTCACTCAAAAAAATCACAAATTGAAGAACAAAATTAAGTGGAGCGACTTTCAAAATTTTAATCAAGAAAAATGGGTTGTCCGTCGTTTTCTGACTTAGGAAAAAGTGCGAGGGACGTTTTCAAAAGTGGATTTAATTATGGAGCGGCAAGTTGTAGCGTCACTGCTAAAGCCCGTAAAAATTTGGAATTAGGTGGAAATTTGAAATATAACTTTAGCCAAAGTAAGGTTAGTACATTTTTTATTTTTCCAATCTAAAAAATAGGAAATGAAAGAAAACTAAGAATACATAAAAAATATAACAAATTAATTTTTTTTCAAGCCTACTAATGGCTTAAAGCGAGTCAAATCTTGAATGATTTGTAGAGACATTTGACTCGCTTCATGTCAGTAATAAGCTTGAAAAATTACAAAAAATTTTTGATAGTTTTTTTTCGTAATAAATGATGCCTATTAAGGAAAAAGTATTTTTTATTCTAAAGAGAAACTGAAAAAATATTTTTTCAATTAATAACATAGTTTCTTGTAGAATTGATAGGAAATTTCTAATTTTAACTTTAAGCTCCTTTCATGAAATGTTTTTGACGTACCCCCACATTGCACATCATATATCGGATTTCCTATCGGAAATTTAACACAATGCGGGATGAATTACAAAGCCTTATCAGATCCTCTTGAAAACTTGAAATAGAGACGAGCTTAAGACCCTTGAAATTTCATTTAACCCACATTCCGCACCAAGGGAGAAAGCAAATTGAAGATTGAAGTTTGAAAATGAGGATTCTGTTTTCATTTTGTACTGAAGCACAAAGCTCTTATAATAACAATAATTTTCTGTTCTTGCTTTTTATGTACATAACATAGTTTCAGTCTCTGATACATAGTTTTAGAGGGAAAGCAGATTGAACCTTTTGAACAAAATAACATTTTTTACGTCGGACGATTGCTTCTAAGCTCCTCTGAGTTCTGATTATTCGAATTTTCTGGTATTACCTTCATTTTTCAGCTGGTTTTTCTTCCAAAAGATTTATGAAGTGGGATTTTCATTTCTCCTTATTGATGTTGGCACTCTTGAAATGTCTGCGGGGTCTGAATTCATTCAGAGCGTTCCAAAAGTCACTCATGGTCTTGCTAGATTTGATTTTTTTCGACTGCTCATTTCCCTTTTCTCTTTTCATTTCTTTTCAGTAGATCCTTTGGTTTCTTCTTTCGTCTTGTGATTCGGCTTTATTTTCTTTTAGTCTTTAGGTATTTTTTTTAGCTTTGTCCACAGTCCTTTTCTTGTTGGATACAATTTTCATCTTGACGCTCATTACCGCTGGAGCTTGACATATTGGGAGGGCCTGATTTGAATCTTTTGGTCATGTCAATCTTCTCCAATATTTTGTATGGAATTTGATGTTATCCCACTTGTCTTTTCAGCTCAAATTCTTGAAGATATCGTCCACGCGAAATTTTTCTATTTCCTCTCTGAACTCCTGTGCTTTCTCGTCGTCCCAAGCTAGCTTTTCTACCCACACCTGATTTTGGTTGAGGATTTAACTATTTTGTTGAGAATTCGTCTTTTTTGGTTGAATTAAACTATTTCTGATTTTAAATTAAAATTTAATTTGGCTGAAATATCAACAAATATTACATTTTATATTGGGAATTAATCTTTTTTGATTGCAAATTCAACTACATGGTTGAAAGTTAAACTACTTTTTTAAAATTCTTCATTTTTTTGGTTGAAGATTAATCTCTGGTTGAAAATTGAACAATTTTGTTGACAATTATCTTTTTCGGTTGAAAATTAAATCTTTAAACTAAAAATTTTTTATCTTCAGTTGAAAATTCAACTAGTTGGTTAAAAATTCACCTTTTTTGGTAGAAAATTAATTCTCTTGGTAGAAAATTTATCGTCCTGGTTGAAAATTTGACTACTTCATTATAAATTTGATTATTTTATTGAAAAATTAACAATTTTGTTGAAAAGTCATCTCTTCTTGTTGAAAATTCGTATTTTTGGGTTGAAAATTAATCTTTTTCAATTAAAAATGCAACTGTTTGGTTGGAAATTAATCTGTTTTGGTTGAGAATTCAACCATTTTGTTGAAAATTCATTTGTTTGAATTAAAAATTTGATTATTTGATTAAAAACTAAAATTTTTGTTTCGCTTCGTTGAAAATTAATATTTTTGAATTGAAAATTCAACTGCTTTGTAGAAGATTGAACAATTTAGTTAATTTTTTTTTCTTTTTTGACTAAAAATTCTTTCTTGGTTAAAAATGTACTACTTTTGTTGGAAATTCATCTATTTTGTTTGAAAATTTATCTCTTCTGGTAGGAATCTCATTTTTTTTTGGAACACATATAACTGTTTAGTTGCAAATTAATCTGTTTTGGTTGAGGATTCAACTATTTTGTTGAAAATTCGTCTTCCTGGGTTGAAAATGCAACTACTTGGTTGAAAACTAGAATTTTTGTTGAAAATTTATATTTTTGGGTTGAAAATTCAACAGCTTCACGGAAAATTGAACAATTTGGTTGATTTTTGTTTTAGTTTCTTGACTCAAAAAACTTTTTTGGTGAATAATTCGACTCTTATGCTGAAAATTCGTTTTTTTGGTTAAAAAATTCCTGACATTCGGATAGCTTAAAGCTAGAAGAAATAGTTTAAAAAGTGTCAAAATTAAAGTTAAAGGGTTTTCTTTTGTTAAGAATAATGAAAGGAGAACTCGATTTTCTCTTAATTGAAACTAAATGAAAAGGTATCCTCTTTTCCTTTATTTTCCTTTACTGGGCTATCTATGACTGCGGAAATTAATTTTTTTTTCAAATCCAGTTCTTAATTTCATCACTTAATAATAAACAAATATTAAAACAAAAGAATTCAGAAACCCTGCAACTTCATGTTGAACGGACGGAACGGCAACATAAAGAAGCCGTGTACTTTCTTATTGTAGACTGCTGTATATTGTTTTTACAGGAAAATACAAAAAAATACAATACATTACAAGAAAAATTACAGACAATTAGAGGAGGGTGGCCGTTTCAATTATTTGGTCAAATTTTGTACTTTTTTTGTATATCATTGTATACTGTTTTTATAGAAAAATAAAATAAATACAATACATCACAACTCTTTTGAATTTTAACTTCTAAAATTGAAGCTTACAAAATTATTAATTGAGAATTTTTTTTATTCAAACGCTTAATAATTTACACGTATAGAATGGAAGCCTTCAACACTTACCACCTGAACAATTTTAAGTGAAATAACGTTGAACAGCAAAATTTCAAAATTTAAACTTTTATAAATTGAACACTTCAAAGATTTCAAGTTCTAATTTCCTTTAATTTACTGTATTTATTGGTATTTTCCTGTAAAAATAGTTCTAGGTTTACCTACTTCTTTATACAGAAATTTTCACCTGGGATTAGAAAAAATTAAACTCGATTTTTTTCAAATTAATTTTTGTGAAATTTTGGATGAGAAATAAAAACTGGACAGTTAGGATTTTTGAGGCTCGAAAAGAGTAATTCACATGCTTCATAGAGACTACTAGTGAATGAAATTTGAAATGCCTACTGATTTCGAAAAATATCAACATTTTCTTTTTACTTTTTTGTCACAATTTAAAATTGTTTTTCGAAAAGGTTGGTTTGATGAAAAAAATTAATGAAAAGAGGTATATTTCATAGACATCCAAAACTTTCATTTGGAAAAATTTAATGCAACTAATAATTTTGAATTAAATCAAGAGATAATTGATTTTTTCGGGTAGTTCTGGCAGAATTCCTCAAAATTTTTTTTTAGCAGGACCCTATTTTACACAGTTGCTTCTTAGATAAAAAGGAAAAGAATTAAGGCTCTTAAATACCTTTTAAAAAAGTTAAATGGTACTATTTTTAAAAGGAATGTTTTTTTCAGACTACTGGTTCAGCAAGTTCGCAGTTCAATTTCGAGGAGCTTGGCAAAATGGCTGCAAAATATTCAAATGACGGCTCCATGAGTTTGCAATATTTTTTCGATAAGAGTCTAGTGAATGATGTAGACCTGAATACTGTTTTGTCATTTAATTCGGAAACCATAAAAAGCTTAGCACTTAACGCCCGATTTGCTACGGAGGAACTAAACACTTTCTGTTCAATAGGTTAGTCTCTACTTTTGAATTTATATCGCTTAGTTGCTCTTCTTTCAACTTGAAGAAAAAATTAAATTAAAGAAAAAACACCAAGGATTTGGACAACACACGCCCAAATGTCTCAATCCAAATTAAAAAAATAAATAAATAAAAAAAAGGTGAGAAAAGAAAGGCAACCTCCATATCCGCTTCCAATAAATTTAAATTTAAATTCCATTCTAACTTTCAACATTCAAATTGAACTACGAAATTCTAGGAAATTGGAAAATTTTAAGAAATTTCAAGAATCCAATGATCAAATGTCGACAACACGCTCTTAAATGATTCAATTCAAGTTGAAAAAAACAACAGAAAAGAAAAAGAAAATTACCTGCAAATCCGCTTTCAATAAATAAAAATTCAAATTCTTCTTGAACGTCCAATATTCAAATTTAATTACAAAATTCTAAAAATTTAAAAAAAAAATTGGAGGCTGCCTTGTTTTTCTTTCATCTTTTTTCTTTTTTCAATTTGAATCAGACATTTAAGAGTGTGGTGCCTAAAGTTTTCCCAAGATGTAGCGAAGGCTCTTTTTCCAAAAGTACCACACTGACTATAATTTAGAGAGATTATACCATGTTAATCTTGAAAGCTTCCTTATTTTAAACTTACATGCTCAGTAATTTTGAATTAGTAAAAAGTGATCCACAAATTTACCTTCGTGAAAATTTTCACTAATTATTTGGTACTATTTTTTTAGTAGTTTTCCTTTTTATCATGAGAATTTTCAAGCAAAAATGACTAATAATCAATTAAAAATGTTCCTAAAAAATCAATGGCTTTTCACTAAATCGAATTTGGAGAGTAGATATATATATATTTCTTTAAATAAAAAGAAGTTGTGACGAAAAAACGCCAATTATTAGTAACGCCGTAGCTAACAACTTCGAATCGAGCTTTAGTGGAATTGCCGATTTCGTCTATAAATACAAGGATGTTCTATTTGGATACCAAACTGGATACGATTCAAGCAGGCATCTGATGACTCACAATAATCTCGGCGTATTTTTCAATTTCAATGACGTAGGATATCATTTTAGGTGTATTTCTATACCTTCTGAATATGGACTTTCAGCTCAACGTAAAAGTAAATCACTGCTTTATATTTTTTCAAAATGTAATAATTATGCCAGTTCGACTAGAGCTTTACAGGGTGAAAGTACCTTAAAATCCATTAGATACGTATTTTTTCTTTCGAACTTATCGGCCTCAGCTTCCGCGATATCAAGGTTTGAGTATTTAAAAATAAGCGCGGTTCGTGCTCGACAGTCGTAAGAGAAAGTGCATTGAAAACATTTGACATATATTTTTTCTTTTGATCCTATGGGCCTTAGTTTCCAAAATATCGAAGTTTGAGTATTTATGCTTGAGCGCGGCTCGTGCTCGAGAGTGTCAGTTAAAAGCACATCAAAATATATTCGACACGTATTTTTTCTTTTGATCCTATAGGCCTTAGTTTCCGAGATATCGATGTTTGATTAATTACGCATGAGCCCGCTTCGCGCTTGATGGTGGCGGGTGAAAAAACATTTAAATACGAGGGATATCCAGAAAGTAAAAGTACTCGATTTTTCTAATTTTATAAAAGAAATGTATCTGAAAGAAATTACAGGGTTTTGTTCGTATACATGTCAACTATGTTTCCACGTAGTCGCCTTCTTGTTCTATGCAAGTAGTGAGCCGTGGCACAAGTTTTTTGATGCCCCCCTCAAAGAAGATTCCCACCACCGCCTTCCCCCACTTCTGGAATTCTGTTCTCGTCTCCTCGTCGGTGGAAATTTTGTTTCCACCTATGTGAGTCTTCAGGTAGATGAACTGGTGGTAGTCTGAAGGCGCCAAGTCAAAGGAGTAAGCGGGATGGTTCAAAACATCCCAACCGAATGAATCCAAAAGTCCCTTGGTGGCCAAGGCTGAGAAAGAAATTCGATCAAAAGGATCCGTTTTCGGTCCCAAAACACAGAATCTTTTGCACCAACTCATCGGTCAAAATGGAAGGTTTTCCACTCCTCTGATCGTCATGAACATTTGTTCTGCCTTCTTAAAATTCCCGACACAACTTAAAAACGTTCATTCGATTCATAACACCTTCACCATAAACAGCTTGGATTCACTGGAAAATTTTAGTAGGTGTTTTTCCTTCTGCGTGAAAGAACTGGATGACACTGCGCACTGAGCACTTGGCGGGATTTCTTATTGACATGTTTCACGCAAACTGACACTACGGGGTTAGTTTTCTCACTGCCGAGATCCACCCTGTGCTCGTTGTGCTCTGGAGAACCGCCTCTACTACTCAGTGCTGCCAAACTTGGTGAAAGAAAACAAACAAACAAACAAACATTTACATTTGTTTAACTTCTAAGGCTTCCGAATTGAAAAATTGCAATTTTCAATGTAAAAATCTGTAAATTATTTAATTTTGAACAGATTCAGAATCGTCTTGTAAAATCAATTATTGCTTAATTTTTAATACTCGAAGTATAGTTCAATTTAAAAAATCATTAATCAATTTATACTTACAGTTGATCATCTTGAAACGTTTTCTTATCAAAAAATTTCAAATTCGAACATTTTTAGTTTTAAATTGTTCAAGTCTTTGAAACTGCATTTTAAAATTCTTTAAATTGAAATTGTACGCTTAAAAATGAAGACGTAAAATGACAAATTTTAAAAGTAAAATGTTTTAGACTCATGCATTATAAACTGAATGACTGGATAGATTTTTCTTCTGAAAATTTGTAAAATTTCCGGTCAAAAAATAAATTCACACTTATTTTCCAGTTTTCCCAGTCTCAAAAATTCCCAGTCTATTCTCTTTGAAGTTTTGAAATTTAAAAAATTAATATTTTCGACCCACCCCACTCTCCACTCTTGTCGTGAAATCTTTGACATTTTTTGAAATCTTTTGGTATTTTTATCATTTTAAAATATTTTCAAAATGTTGAATCTATTCGCATTCGGAAAATTCAAAGTTTCTAGTTGAAAATGTATTTTCACAGGTAGTTTCAATCATGATTATTAATTGACAAGTATATAAAAGGAGTTATTCTCGGATTTATTATGAATTGAATTGAAAAGATCCCACACAAAATGTATGGAAAGCCCTTTCAGTGAAATCGGCTCATTACGACTTTTGATAAGCATCACGGGAAGCTTCGTAAGCCCAAACTTTCATCCAATTTGACCAAAAGGCCTTTTTCATACATTTTGTGGGGGGTTTTGTCCAGTGGATAAGGGAACATTTTCCTATGATTTTAAACTGCATATTACCATAACTGTAATTTTTTGACAATTTTTACACAGAATATTAAATTTTTCAAATAATGCATATATCAAGTTATACACTCAACTTTCGATATACTGCGCCTCGGCTTACTGCGTCCCTGGAATTCTGTCAGCTCGCACTCGATGGCGAGGAACTCCGAGGGACAGGGAAAGTCGCGCGGTGACCTTGAGGCAATCACGCAGTACCGTAGTGACAAAGCGGACAGCTCGCACACTCATGCACATATTTCGCATTTATTTTTGAATACAAGCGGAAAATCCTCATTTTAATGATTAGTCTTTATTATTAAAAAAGGTTTGATTAGTCTTTATTATTAAAAAAGGTCCATCCTTTATGATAACAAGGATCTACATTTGTACAAAATACAGTCAATTAATATTAT
>JAUMHM010086544.1:0-10887 GCA_032362435.1 Melikaiella ostensackeni
CTGAATGCACCCCACTGAGAGCTATCACCATAAACCCAAGACAAAAATTTGATGTCTAGCAAGTCTGGCTCATGAGACGGAACCAGACTTCAATGTTTTGGAGACAAAATGGAACGTCTTGGAGAGAAAACCAAGACGAAATATTTTCACACGGGGAGCTACCTCTAAATATGAACCGATTTATTTTTCCTTCCAAGTCGTTCATTTTTCACCCGGAAGGAGCAATACAGTCGAAAATGCAAGTTGAGATTCAGACTTTCTTTATTTTCGAACACTCCTAATAAGGGTGGGTCAAAAAAACAAAATTTTGAAAATCATAAAAAGATATATGTGTAAAAGTGGCACATGAGGGTCCTGGAAAGTATAACTAATAAAATTTGGAATCGATTTGTATAATCATTATCATTAAAGGAAGCCTTGAACATTAGGGTAAAAGCCATAGAGGATTTAGAAACGCAGTGGAGACGAAAACCTATCCACTGCGAGCACCCCAAAACGTTGGGCCGACGTCGAATGGACAAAGAAGTATTTTATATTTGGCTGAAAAGAGGCATCCTGTTTCAGGAATTTGAGGGATTCATGATAACGATTCACAATGGAGTTGGCAGCACCAGAAACTATCGCAAGCATGTGTTACATCAAGTCGTAGTTGACAGTGCCGATTGTGTGATGATGCCAACCAATACATCCAACACACTATTAATGGTTAGTCGCGCAATAGTTTAGAGAGAGAACACGCATAGACATAATGATGTAGCGGACATCAACAACTTGCCCTAAGCCTAGGATCTTATTAGCTGCATTTCTATAGATTCATTCTAGGTTCCCTTTTTTGAAATAAAGACTACATCTTGTACTGCATTGCTACAATCCAGACGGATCATTTTATCCGAGCCAAATGACCAGACATTGTCATCAGTGAGAAAAAAGGTGGGAAAGACACCATCGACATTGCTTGTCCGCTTAATCGGAATTGCAGGCAACCAATACAACCAACATCCATAAGTATAGCAGTTGAGGCATGAAGTAACGACTATATGGAGGAATGTGAAACATGCATCTATTCATCCTATTGTGATTTCGTCGATGGACAATGTGCGCGAAAGACGCTCTGAACATCTCAAACATCTAGGAGTCAGTAGGGTACTGGCAGCTGCTCAAAAGGCGGTTTTATTGAACACCTGTTGCATTGTAAGAAACTTTCTAGACCATCAGGTAGTAGGCAAATGAAATCCTATGGAGTCATAGATGCTAGCTCTAAAAAAGCATCCAGAGGCGATTAATGTTATCTTCAACGTTATCCGCCGCTGCGTAAGGACAACGGCGTTGAACGACAAATCCCAAATTACACCATACACCTAATTTTGTACCTACTACAACATCAACGCAAGAAATTCTAAGCATCCTATTAAATTTTTAACAACCTTAACTCATCAGGCACTTGACTTGGTCCGTGGCTAATGATGAAATGCCGGGATCACCCGAGAAAAAATCTGGAAGAAATACCAATAAGGCAAGACGATGGCGTCGCGATAGGGCATGATTCTTCCTTCCATGACTTTGGCGGCTATTTTGGCTATAGCGTTGCCGCTGACAGCTTTCCCATGCCAAACATGCAGAGAAGGAAAGGGAAAGGTACTCAAAGAAACACTAAAGCCCACAAATAACGGAGAGTTTGAAAAATATAATGAAACGAAGAACGCTTTCCGAAGATAGTCGGGGCGCTCCTGGAGCCAGCGCTGGAGGCCACAGCGTGTGGGACGGTTTTGATGGTGAGCTCCTTGTTGGTCGGACAGATATTATCGATCAACAATTTGGCCAGCAGAAACATCTGCGACAAAGGGCAAATAGTAGAACATCAACTATGCCTGATGGGGATGTTTTGCCTATCGTTAGCGATTTAAAGCCAACCACTTCAACAGGATTACCGTGGTGGAGCATCAGCTGGAATACAACAATGTACAGTTAGAAAATCTTTCGAATCAATTTCCGACACACTCAATTTTTTAATTTGCAATTTGATTCAAACCGACTATGTATTACTTCTCATGTCTGTAACCTATACACTGCGCTGTAGATAGTCTATAGTACAATCAGTTATTATAAGATCTTTAAATAAAAATTGTAGTTAATTGTAAATATAATGAAATAAACAGAAGCTCTCTGTCTGATCAAATTAAATGTTATAAACTTAATTGAATTATCAAGATTGTATGAAGTTTATTTTTTGAGACATGTGTCAATTAAAATATAGTACCCTCTTCAGCTAAGGCGAATTCAAGCCAATGCTTTTATTCTAGAAAAATCGCGCCAGTTATGAAATACAAAAAATTCAGAAAGACAAATGGGATATCGTTTTCATGTTTCAGTGTGGGAGAAACAGAGTAATAAAAGATTTATAATTCGGAGAGACAAATATAAGATAACGACTAATATGTATATACATTGAAACATATTGTAGAATATTCATTAATTACACTCGTATCAAAATTGTTCATAAGCGGGTTCCTTTCTTTTACGAAAAAAGGATCATGATTGGAGTTCTGTGTTTTACCTTAGTGGTTTTCAATTATCCTGTTGGTAAATATAAAAAAATCTTTTAAATTGGTTTTCTGTAGCAGACAATACACAAGAGAATATACGTACGTGAGGCACGTCCTCCGTACAGAAAATCCTTATAATTTATCATATTATGTATACCATTGCAGAAAATAATTGAATAGTATTGTATAATTCTTGAGGCTCAATTAGATTTTGTTTCCGGACCCGCTTATCCGATAAGAGTCACTGAGATGCTAGTGGATTTACTGGTTTTTTACTTTTTAGCTGCACGTGCTTTTTTAGAACATTTTTCGCATTGGGGCATGTTTTCTGAAATCAGCAAAATACGTTTAATGAAACGCTTTCGTAAAATGTACAGCTTTTCCTATATTCAAACGGTCTAAAAAAGCAATATTATGCAACTTTTAAATGTAGACTGCGCCACCACCAACATGACGTATTTACGTGTTATTGACTCAAGATAAGAGATAAGAATTATTTTCACATTTAGTGTATTTTATCTTACTTTGTTCACGGTAAATGATCTTCCTTTAATGTGTGCACTTGGAGACATACGAACAAATTCAATAAAATACAAATGCACACTTGACACACATTGGGTCGTCAACACTGCACGTTCACCATTTCATATCAAAAAAATTTCGCAAGAAAAGTTCACTCATTTACTACACCAAGTAAAATCGTCTCCTCGAAAGAGTCTGGGTGACAGAGCACTTTAGAGCCTATTCCGTAGGTTCCTCAAGAACACGACATTCAATCTGTGCACCAGATGTACAGTGTTCCTGGCAGACTTTTGATGAAACCAATGTGCCAGTTATGGAACCACATTATCTTGTAGGCAGTCTGTGTGATACAGTACTTTAGGGACCATTTAGTAGTTTCCTCAAAGAAACAACATCAACCTGTGCACCAGATGTATCGAACACGTCTTTTCCCAGAAAGTGTAGTCGTAGGAGTATTTTGAGGTCTCACAAGTGGGTTCCTGGCGAACATAAAATCAAACCAATGGCCGTGTTATAAAAAAAGAACCTTTTTAGAGACAGTCTGGGTGATACAGTACCTTAGTTCTCATCCAGTGAGTTCCTCAAGGACACAACATCCAGTCTGTACCTCAGGTCGATAAAACACGTCTTCTCCCGAGAAGTGTAGTTTAAGAAGTATTTTATGCTCCCTCAAGCGGGTTCCTCAGGGACACGAAATTCAAAAAATGCTCCAGGTATAAGAAAAATCATTTCCTCTGTTAAAGTTAGTTTGATACAGTACTCTAGGGCCCATCCAGTAGGTTTTTTATGGACACAACATCCAACCTGTGCACCGGATGTATAAAACACGTCTTCTCCGGGGAAGTGTAGTATCTTAGGAGTATTTTAGGATCTCTCAAGTGGGTTTCTGGAGAACACCAAATAAATCCAGTGTCTCATGTATAAAGTCATATAGTCTGGGTTATACAATACCTTAGGGCCTATACAGTCCTCAAGAGCGCGATATCTAATCTATGCATCACGTGTATAAGACACGTCTTTTCAGGAAAAGTGTAGTTCAGGAAGTACTTTACGCTCCCATATGTGGGTTCCTTGCAAACATCGAGTCAAATCACTGCCCTAGGTATTAAAAACACAGAAGTCTGAGTGACACAGTGCTTTAGGAGTATTCCACTAGGTTCTTCAAGAATACGTTATCCAACCTGCGCACCAAATGTATAGGACATGTCTTGTCCGAAAGAGTAAAGATTATGGAATGCTTTAAGCTCTCTAAATTGGACTCCTAGAGGACACGAAATTAAACCAATGCCCCAGGTGTAAAAACCACATCTTCTACGAGGAAGCCTGAGTGAGACAGTACAGTAAGAGTAGACAGTATTTTAAGCTCCCACAAGTAAATTTCTTGCGAACATCAAACCAAGCCAATACCCCAGGTATAAAAAACGATTCTTTTCTGAAAAAGTCTGGGTGATGCATTACTTTAGGTCCCATCCAGTAGGTTCCTTAAGGACATGACATCCAACCTGTGCATGAGGTGAATAAAACACGTCTTCTCCGGAGAAGTTTAGTTTCAGAAGTAATTTATCCTACTTCAAGGGTGTTTTAGGGTATAATAAATAAAACCGATGCCTCAGGTGTAAAAAACACTCCTGCGGAATGTCTGGCTTCTCCGTATTCTATGGTTCCTGGAGTTCCTTCAGGACACGAGATCCAACCCATGCAAGATGTGTAAAAAACACATCTTCGTGAATTTCAGTCCTTTCAGTTCTATGTAGTCCCTAGAGTAGGTTCCTCGATGACATGATAAAAAATTCATGCAACAGTGTCAAAAACACGTCTTCAGAAAAGTCTGGGTTTCCAGTAAGGTTTGGTCTCTGGAGGGGGAACATATTGTACCCGTTAAACTAAACATACTGTAGCCGTTAAACTAAATTTCCCTAGAGTCGATATTTTTTCACCCTTGGGACATTGGTTTTATTTGGTGACCTCAAGGAACCCACTCTAAGAAGCTCAGAATACTCCTGAAACTAAATTTCTCCGAAAAAACGAGCTTTTAGTACCTGGTTCATGGGTTGGATCTCATGCCCTCGAGGAAACTACTCCAGGGAGCATACGGTATAGAAAAAAAAAACCGAAATTCCTGAAGAAGATGTGGTTTACACAACCTGCTGCAAGGGTTGGTTTTTGCGTTTTTGATGTAATCAGTGGTGGGACCAAGAGTATTGAAAATTCAAGATTTCCTTGCATACGATGTGTTTTTCACACCTGAGGCATTGATTTCATTTGATGTCCTCGAGAAGTCCATTCCAGGGGCCACACAGTACTGAAACAATAATACCTCCCGGACAAGATGTATTTTGTACACCTGGTGCATGCGTTGGCTGTTGCTTCTTCAAGAAACTTACATCAGAGAGCTTGACGGGAGTCCTGGTGGCTTAGCGATAGCACGTCAGGCTCCCTAGCAGGAGGACTGGGGAGGACCGGCACAGGGACCGCCCTGTGCCGGTACCAATGAAAATTTTTCTATGTACTTCTACCGGGGCTTCGGTGGTTCGGAATCCACCTTAAACTGTAGGTTCCCTCAAGGCAGTCTGGTGACATCCCAGGTGAAGGGCTCCATGTCGAGGGGAACATGCTTGGGGGTCATTAGTCGATCTTGAGAGTTTCGGAAAAGAATTGTCGATCTTCTTGCGAAAAAGGCTCCATGCCAAGGGGACTACTACTCGATGGTCGCTGGTCCATTCAGAGAATAGTTAAGGGTCTGGCACAATTGGCTTTATAGTTTGAGCGCCAGGGGAGCTCCATTGGGGCTTCCCGCCTGTCTGTACAACAACAACAATGACAAGAATATACTTCGGAAAGCTTAAGGTTATCCTAAAACTACACTTTTCAAACAAAGACTTGTTTCATACACCTGAAGTATAGGTTGGATGTCATATTCTTGAGGAACCCACTAGAAAAGCTCTCAAGTACTGAATTTCCCCGACTTTCTCACAGAAGTTGTGTTCTTTCATACTTTTCAAACAAAGACTTCTTTCATACACCTGAAGTATACGTTGGATGTCATATTCTTAAGGAACCCACTAGAAAAGCTTCAAGTACTGAATTGCCCCGACTTTCTCACAGAAGTTGTGTTCTTTCATACCTGGGACATTGGTTTTATTTAGTGTCCTCGAAGATCCCACTTGGAGGAGCTTAAAATACTGCCAAATCTACACTTTCTCGAAGACGATGTGTTTTGTATACCTGGTGCACAGGTTGGATGTCATGGCCTTGTGAAACCTACTGGAGAGGTCCCGAGGTACTAAATAAACCACAATTCCTCGGAGAAGTAGTATTTTTCTAGTGATGTTTAGTGGTCATTTTGTTTTTTCACTTGTCTTGAAACAATACTCATTAGCTTTCGTTATATTATAAATAGTCTACTAAGAAGTCGCGAAAATGTTTCAATTACTGTCTCTTAAGTATTTATTCTAAAATGAGAAGTTTGAGAGCTTCTAGATCTAAGACAACTTTGTTAATATAATTTATGTGAAAAATAAGCGGATAGCATCTGATAACAAAAATTCATCACTAAGCATCACTGGTAATACAATTTAAAGACGATAAGAAGAAAGCACAATCTTCTGCTGACCATAAATGACGAAACTGTGCACTATTTCATATAATTTGTTTGTAAAATTAAGACCGGATATCGAATAACAAATTTCATCACAGGAAACATTGTTGAGTGAAGTGAAGAGAAAGAGCAATTCCTTTTTTCATAGATGCCGACACTACGTATTCGCTTACATAATTTGTTTCCAAATTTTACAATTATTATCGGATACAAAATTTTCATTAGGAAACGTCACTGGCATCAAATTGTGAGGAGAATTACATAAGAGAAAAACAACTTTTTTCTTCTTATGAACGCCGACACATGTCATTTGTTCATCATTATTATTCTTATTATCACTAATGAACAGGGGGATTCAACTCCCAGCACGAATGTTATCTATATGTAACCTATTGTACTGTGCCCTTGAATCCAATCCTCCTTGATGAGGCCAGCTTCCGCCATAAAAGTGAAAAGCGCCGCCTAGGGAATGTCTTCGAAATAATCTGGCTCACAGATATGATTCCCTGCATGCCTGACTCTAAGATTTACTACGACCCTGAAGTTTTCTATATCGATGGATTTCCAAACTTTTGACAAGCATTATAAACAAACTAAGGGTCCGATCGGAAAACTAAGAACACCTTTGTATTCGTCTCCTAAATCTCTAAATGCGCATTTTTTTAAACAATTACATCATTTTTCAAGGTTGTACAATTGTTATAAACAAATGAGGGGTCCACTTAAAAAACGGAAAACATCCTTGGATTTGTCTCAAAAATATCTAGATGCGACTTTTTTCTTTTTTCTTTAGAACAATTTTTTAAACATATGCATCATTTTTTAATAATTTCATGCTTTACAAAGCATTATAAACAAACTAAGTGTTCGATGAAAAAACAGAAAACATCCATGGGTTCGCCTGCAAAATATCTAAATGCGACATTTTTTTTTAAACAATTTTTCAAACAAGTAAATCATTTTTTCAAGTTCTGTAACTCTTATAAACAAATTTTATTATTTCACACCAACTTTAAGAATCAAATCAAAATCAACCTATGAATAGATCTTAGATACTTTGTTATTATATTTAAAAACCAATTGTTAAAATAAATGAATTGTTAATAACAGTTTATTTAACATTTCATCAATTTTCACAGCAATTTCAAAAACTCATGTATACATGCGATGCTTCAATAGAATCGTTGGCAACAAAAGTATCTCCTCTAAACTTGCAATTGTTTGAAAAATTTAAAAAGAAAAAAGTCACATCTAGACATTTTTGAGACAAATCCAAAGGTGTTTTTTGTTTTTTGATCGAACCCCTCGTTTGTTTATAACAATTGTACAACCTCAGAAAATGATGCAATTGTTAGAAAAATTGTTTTTAAGAAATGCACATTCAGAGATTTCGGAGACGAAAACAAAGGTGTTCTTAGTTTTTTGATCGGACCCTTAGTTTGTTTATAATGCTTGTCAAAAGTTTGGAAATCCATAGATGAGCCGTCGATCATATACGCTTTGGAGAGTTGAGGTAGAAAAATTGTTAACAACATTGTTTTGTTAAATTAAAAGTTTAGAGGAGATACTTTTGTTATCAACGATTCTATTGAAGCATCGTATGTATACATAAGTTTTTAAAATTGCTCTAAAAATTGATAAAATGTTAAATAAAATGTTATTAACAATTCATTTGTTTAAACTATTGGTTTTAAAATATAATAACAAAGTATCTAAGATCTGGCGAACCCATGGGTGTCTTCTGTTTCTTCATCGGACACTTAGTTTGTTTATAATGCTTTGCAAAGTTTGAAATTATTAAAAAATGATGCAATTGCTTAAAAAATTGTTAAAAATAAAAATAAAAAAGTTGCATCTAGAGATTTTGGAGACGAATACAAAAGGTGTTCTTAGTTTTTTGATAGGACCCTTAGTTTTCTTAAGATGCTTGTCAAAAGTTTGGAAATCCATAGATATAGGAAACTTCAGGGTCGTAAAATGTTCCCATGTTACAGAATCCTTATGAATTATTAAAGACAGGTAGAATTTTTCAAAGTTTTCAAATAAAAAAAATTTCGAAGCATTCCACTTGAAGAAATTTAAATGTAAAGGGATCCAAATTTCAAGCCACAAAACACCCTATAAAAATTGAAATCATTTTAAATAGAGTCCAAATTTCGATAATACTCATTCTCTCTAAAAATGTAGTCATTTTCCTTTTTTTTATCCAAAAACGAAATATAAAACAGTGACATAGTTTACAATATTTCCTTCTTAACTGAAAACAATTATAACTCAGGAACAATGTTTCATTAAAAATAAAGTACAGTTGAATTAAAACAATGAAATTAGGTTAGTACTAAAGTATCGATGTAGGATGGAATTAAATGACTAGTTTAAAACGAGATACCAGTTTCAAATGAAAGAAAATATCCTTGGACTAGAGAACCATGCAAAATTATTTTGAGAGTTTTGAGAACTTTTAAAACCATTTATAAAAATTCTGAAGACTTCAAATGTTACAGCAATCCAAATTTCAGGCCACCCAGTCCCTATGAAAAATAGGGTATAAAGGGTACTTTTTTTCACGCTTAAAGGGTATCCTTTTTTACAAAAATAGGATACGATAAAGAAGTTATTAAAGACAGTAAATTTTTTTATAGGTATAGGCACCATCAACCGGGGTAATTATGTTTATGCTCAATAACTTTATTTCTTTTTCTTTTTGTAATAAGACTTTCTGAACATTGTATAAACAATATTCTTAGGATGAACAGTAAAATTCGATTTAGAAAAAAAATGTCTACGGATTAATAGCCTTGATCTATAACCATCCCGGTTGACGGTAGTCATTTTTCTGTATTTTAAAATGATTTTCTTTAGAAAAGGAATTGTGGATCACAATGCGCGTAAGGAAGCTAAATATTTTATGTGTACCGGAAACAAAAAGGAAGGGATGTAAGGTAAGAAAGATAGAGAACGGACTCGAAGTTTGGTCAGGAATTGACAATGAATCATATGGTAGTCAAGGAGTCGGTTTGATTATGAATGAAAGAGCAAAACAACATGTCAAAAAGTATGAATGTGTATCTCCTAGATTACTATGGGTTAGAATGAAAGTGGTAATCAATAGGCTATTTATTATAGCTTGCTACACTCAGGTTGATAATGAAAGTAGGGATGTAAAAGATACCTTCTAGCACTCGTTAAATGATATTATAGGTACTTGCGATCCTGGCGAAAGAATCATTTTATTCGGAGATATGGATACCTGGGTTGGTGTGCAACGCAAAGGTACCGACAGGGTACTGGGCCGAAAAAATATGTATAATCTGTCAAAATATATTTTTGACGCACTATCTTCTTGAAAAAACATATTTTTCAATAGAGTGTAAATAATTTACAGTGTACATAATTTACAGAATACAGTGTATTCTTTTATCTTTTCTTGTTTTTTTTTTCTATTGCATTTTTATCAGTAAAAACTTCTGAGGTATTCAACAGGTTTTTTAAACATAGGTAAAAAAAGATCAGTTTTAATCACACGCAAATGACTATGAGAAGAACGAGCTGTTTTTCCAGTTCGGATTACTCAGACATGTCATCAGGAATTTCAATTTCGAGAGTCTCAATTTGAAATTGCTTAAGTTTGAATGTCTTCAATTCAAAATTGCTTATTAAGGCCGAATATTTCAATCTAAAATTATTTAATTCTTAACGTTTCCAATTCAAAATTGTTTAATTTCAAACGCTTTCAATTTCAAATTATTAAGTTTTGTCCGATTCAAGCTTCAGATTGACAAAACATTAAGACTTAATTTAAAGTCTTTTGATATTTAAATTCAAAATTGTTTAGGCGTAAAGGCTTTAACTTTCAAATTGTACAATAGCAAGAGATTTAAATTAAAATTCAAAGAATTTTATGTAGTAACTTTTGACATTCGAAATTCCAAATTATTCAAGTTTAAAAGCTTTCAATTTGAAATGGCACAATTTAAAAAAATTGAATCTGTAATTATTCAATTCTGAATGCTTTTAATTTAAAATTTAGGGTATAGAATTGTACTTTAGGGACCACATCTGAATATAGAGTACAAAAGGGTCTGAAAATTGTAATTCTATCTCCGAAATTTGGTTTATTTCATATTGTTTTAATTTTAGGATTGAAAACTTACGACTCTGGATAATAAAAATACACTGACGGCTCCTTGAGACAAAATGGAACAAAAAATAGAAAAGAAATTG
>JAUMHM010086545.1:0-10886 GCA_032362435.1 Melikaiella ostensackeni
CATATGTGGTGCCCTCGGCGGTCGTGTACCGGTACTTCGTACCCAAGTCGCCCAAAAACTTTGTCACGAAAAATGCACTGAGGTTTGGAGGGCTTGCAGCTGTTGCGAAAAAAATGTCGGTAAGGTAGGAATCGGGTAAGTATAGCATGGCCCTAAAGACGGTTGTAGATAAATTGATGAAATTTGGATGGTTCATTTCCACGACTAATATCTAAAAACTAACACGAGTATTCTTCAAAATATTGAATTTTACATTTTTATACAGCTTATATCATTCGAAAAATGGATTTCTAATAGTAGAACTATTTTCATTAATATAATTTGAAGCAGATGCAAGAATATAAAAGACTCCTTAAATCTAGGCGAATCGATTGACCTTTAATTTGTATATATACGTGGACAAAAAAATTTTTCACCAAAAGAGATGAATTTTAAAAAAATAAACTTCTAACCATTAATTCATGTATTCACATTTACAATTACACAAATAAATTTTCAACACAAGAAGGCGAATTTTCAACAGAAAAAAATTAACTTTTAACCAAATAGTTGCATTAACAACCAAAGAGTTAAATTTTTAACTCAAGAAGGCGAATTTTCAACAAAAAAAAGAATTATTTTTTGACCAAAATGTTGTAATAAAAACCAAATAGCTAAATCTTCAAGTCATTAAGAGGAAATATTTTCAAGGTAGTTGAATTTCAAACAAAAAAGTTAATTCTCAACCAAGAAAGATGAATTTTCTAACCGAAAGCACGAATTTGTAACAAAACAGTAGAAAGGATAAGATGACTTTCACAAAATAGTTGAACTGTCAACAACATAAGTAAATTTCTAACGCAGTAGTTCAATCATCAACCTACAACGATGTACTTTCAACCAAATGGTCGAATTTTTAAATAAAAAAATTAAACTTTAACCAAAAACAGTTGAGGCCATTGATGGAAAAAGGGCTCATATGACAAGCAGCTATTTTGAGAAAATCATATTAAAAGTTTTTATTTGAGTACAACTTATCGAAAAGTGATGCAATCCACATATTTCTTTTTTTTAAGTTGTTTCCGCTGCATGTTTTGAAAATGTACATTGTTTTTTGGAACGATACTTTAATTTTTTTCAACTTAAAAAAATGGGTTATAAGCCAATTTTTCACAAATTGGGTAAAACCATAATAGTCGGCTGTAATTGATATTCATATTATGAAATATGATTATTTATCGAATTTACAAGTTTGAATTGAATTGAGTTAACATTTTTTTCCGACCGCTATTGATTTTTTGTTTGGCTTTGCGCTTAGCGACTCTAAGGCTTCGAATTTTCAACCCGCAAAATTGAATTTTCAAAAGAGTTCAATATCAATCAATAAAGATGAATTTACCACCGTGAATGATGACTCTTTTACCATAAAAGATAAACTTCCAATCCAAAAGAACGAATTTTCAACAAAACAGTTAAATTTTCGACCAAAAAAGATGACTAACAAAATAGTTTAATTTTTGAACAAATAGCTGAATTTTTTTCTTAACAAGATGAATTTTCTACCACGAAGATTAGTTTTCTACCAAAAGATGAATTTAAAAAGGAATGCGTGATTTTTAAACCAAAAAACATAAGTTCCAAGCAAAAGTGGAACCGTTAAATTTTCAGTCTAAACAATTACTTTCCAACAAAAAAGGAGGTTTTAACCAGCTGAATTTTCAACCCGTAATGTTTAAAAAAAGTTCAATTTCAATCAAGAAAGATAAATTTATAACCGTGAATGATGATTCTTTTACCATGAAAGATGGACTTTAAGTCCAAAAGAACAGTTTTTCAAAAAAAACAGTTGAATTTCCAACCAAAAAAAATGACCTTAACAAAATAGTAGAATTTTTTAACAAAATAAATGAACTTTTAACAAAATAGTTGAATTTTCAACCAAATAGCTCAATTTTTAGCCTGACATGATGAATTTTCAACCAAGAAGATTTTTTTCTACCAAAAGACAAATTTTCAAAAAAATACGTGAATTTTCAACCAAATAGTTGAATTTCCAACTAAAAAACGTAAATTTCAAGCAAAAATGGAAGTGTCAAAATTTCAGATGAAAAAATTACTTTTTTAAAAAAAAGGGATTTTTAACCAGTTGAATTGTCAACTCGAAATGTTTTCAAAGTTCAATTTCAATCAAGAAAGATGAACTTACAACCTTGAATGATGACTCTTTTACCATAAAAGATAAACTTCCAATCCAAAAGAATGAATTTTCAACAAAACAGTTGAATTTTTGACCAAAATAGATCAGATGACTTTAACTAAATAGTTGAATTTTCAACGAGTTGAATCAACTTTTAACAAAATAGTTGAATTTTTAACCAAATAGCTGAATTTTTAGCCTGAGAGGATGAATTTCCCACGAAGACGATTAATTTTCTACCAAAAAACGAATTTTCAAAAAAATTTCGTGAATTTTCAAAAAAATACATGAATTTTCAACTAAAAAGCATGAGTTTCAAGGCAAAATGGAACTGTTACATTCTCAGTCAAGAAAATAACTTTTCAACAAAGAAAAAAGGATTTCAACCGGTTGAATTCAACGGAAAAGGGCGAATTTTTAACAAAATAGTTAAGTTCTCAACTAAATCGGTGAATTTTCAAAAAAAAAGATTAATTTTCTACCCAAAAAGACGAATTCTTCAACAAAATACATAAATTTTCTACCAAATACTTGACATTTCAACTTATGAAGGTTAAATTTTCAACCAAAAATTAAATATTGAAATTTTCAGATGAAAAATTAATGTTTAACCGCATGAAAAACGAATTTGTCACATGTGGAAGTTAAAAGCCTGACCCAAATATTCATAATCTCCATTTAAAATTGAGAGCTCATCGTATGTACAGCTCTTGAAATTCAAGCAGATGCAGTATAACCTGCAAGTGTGCTAGAAATAAAAACGAAAAGTTACAGGCAAACTCAGTTTAAATGAGTTTCACCTTTCTCGATTAGTTTCCCTTTAAAGTTTAACAAAAGTTAATATCTGGGACTTCTTCTTCATCTTGTGACCCATATTACAAATCCAAATGTTTTAATATATGCCATCTCTAAACGAAGTTTTTTAAAAAATTTATTTTGTTATCATACACGCCTAGCTTGAACAAAATTTTGACTGGAAAATGCTTGACCATCGCAGTTTTTTTCTGAATATGTTTTGGGGATGTCTCTCTAGTATTTTAAACCATATAAGAAAAATAATCGTTTGACCCCTTTTTAAGAAATCTTCGTTTTTATTTTCTTTGTGGGGCTATGAAGTATATTTCCGTTGAAGTCGTTGGAAATTTGATGTATATTTGTATAAATTCTTTAGTTTGGCATCCAAGAAAAGCCTCTATTACTTAAAAACCATGTGAAATTCAGAAGGTTTTATAATCTTTTAAAACAGGTGCAAAATATTAGTTTTTTTTGAGTTTCTTCTCAGTGCATTGCACGCCTGACTAGTCAGAACAAGAATTAAAGTGCACCAAATTCCCTGTGAAATAAAAAAGTTAATGTTTTATCTTTAATAGTTTAGGACATATGACTTCCAAGTAATGTTTTATTCAAAAATTGGCCTGAAAAAGCTTAATTTTAGTTTCCGTGAGATATCTTATTTGCTGCTCGTTTTAAATGAAAGTTTAAGGAGACTAAATTTTCCGGAGATCTACAAAAAAGCTCTAGCTCTGATAGGTCTACAGTTATTACGTCTTGAAAATCACCCTATTTATTGCATTTTATTAGCCATTCAATTTTTCGGAAATAAGTTGTGCCTGTTGCATTCCACGTGAAAAAATGTGCTCATAAGAATAAATATAAGTACATAAATTTTCCAGCAAAAGTAAAAAACATTGAATCTCCTATCTTTAATATTTTGTAAAATATTGTCTCGAAAAGCGTGCCCTTTGACAAAAAATGATAAATTTTCGCCTAAAAGCTTTATTCAATTTTTATTTTAAATATAAAGAAAAAAATATATAAAAAAAATATTTTAAATATAAAATAAATATTTTTAAAATAAAGGTTTATTCAATCAGCTTATTTTTAATTATTCTGAGCTGTTTGTAAAAGCCTCCTGATTTATAGGAGCTGGAAAATTTATGCACTTTTGTTCTTATAAGCACATTTTTTCACGTGGAATGCAACAGACATAAGTTATTCCCGAAAAACTTAATGTCTAATAAAATTCAAGAAAAAGGGTGATTTTCAGGGCACAATAACTTTAGACCTATCAGAGCTAGAGCATTGTTTTTTTTAGATCTCCATAAAATTTAGTTTTCTTTAACTGATATGAGTGCAAGTTTCATTAAAAACGAACAGGAAATGAGACATTACACGGAAAGTAAAATAAAATTCATTTTAGAGCCAATTTCCCATGCGGTAAAATTATGCATAGTGGGAAAATTCATACATAATTTTTTCCACTATGCATAAATTTTTCGCCTGGATTTTCGATAAAAAATCACTGCTGGAAGTCATATCTCCTCAACTATCCAAGATAAAACATTAATTTTTTTTAATTTTGCAGCTAACTTTGAGCACTTCAACTCTTGTTCTGCTTATTTAGGCGTGAAATGCACTGAAAAGGAGCACTTTGAAAAAATCACTTTTTGTACCGGTTTTATAAGATTTTAAAGCCTCCAGGGATCCCCAAAACTTATTCTGAAAAAAAACTGGTATGGGCAAGCACTTCTTAGTTGAAATTGATTCAATCTAGGCGTTAATGTCTAGAAGCCACAATTCTTTTGGTTTAACTTAACAATTTTTAACCAATTTTCTTAAAAAATTTAGATTTTCTTTCAATTTTTTCAAATTTAGAGTTATTGCACGTGAACGCAGTTAGTGCATGTAAGTTTAGTTATTAAAGGTGATTGCTGATAAATGCGGATTATTGATGTATTTAGATGATTGCAGGTGATTTCTCATGACTGCAGTGTTTGCAGGTAATTTTTTATAATTGCAGGTAATTACATGGAAAATAAATCGTGATTGCAATCATTTCAGATGATTTAAGATGTTTACTGATGATTAAAGAGGATTGCTGATCATTGAAGGTGTTTATTGATGATTTCACCTGATTTTAACTTGCGCCAGAATCCAATGGAAGTGGCCAAAATTCGATTTTCCGTCGCATTTGTAGTCATTTACTAATGATTGCAGATGATTTCTGTGATTGCAGGCGACTGCAAGTTGAATAAATAGTGATTAAAGGAATTTTAGGTGATTGTAGGTTAATTTAAGCACAGTAAATCCTGGGATATCAAAAGTGCTGCAGCTCAATTCAATCTTCCAATCAGAATCAAAATGACCCAATCTAGTGAATCGAAAAATCTACTAGTCTAACTTCACGATTTTAACAACCGACAGTCGTGCTGTTTTTTTTGTCAACAGTTGGAAAGGGGTCATCCACAAATTATGTAAGGTGTTTTTCTGAAATTTTTAACCCCCCTCCCCCTCCATGTAAGATATCGTAAGATTTGCTCTGACTTCTCTCCCCCCACCCATAACCTTACTAAGATTTTATAATTTTAGGGATCGAACATACATATAAATTCTGTTATGTAATTAAATAAACGTAGAACCGTAATGGAATTAGTTTCAGAAGAGAAAATTTCCTTTTTCCAGCTTAATATTTTTAGAGTATTACAAATTTACTTCAATTTTCACTTAAATCATTATTCTTTAGTCTATAAATGATCGAAATTTCTATTTGTTTGTCACAGGCTTAACAGTTTTTACCCTGTTCCCCTCTTTTCCACTTTTTCTCGCTTTTCCACTTACATACGAACTGAAATAATAGAACCTGATAGGAAAAACGAACTATTTCTGTTTGAAAGTTAATTTTTTGAGTTGAAAAGTCTACTTTTATACTTTTCGTTGAGAATTTATTTATTTTTGTTGAAAATTTTAGTGTTTGGTTGAAAATTGAATTATTTTGTTGAAAATTCATCTTTTCAGTTTGAAAATGCATTTCTCTTTGTAGAAATTGCATTATTTTTGGTGGAAAATCATTTTTGAAGGGTAATAATGCAACTGTTTGGTAAAAAATTGATCTCACTGTCGGTTGAGGATTGAACTATTTTGTTGAAAATTTGTCCTTTTTGTAGAATTCAATTGTTTTTACTTAAAATTTGAATCGTTCTTAGTTGAAGTATCAACGGATACATTTTTCGTTCAGAATTAATCTTTTTTGCTTTGAAATTCAAATACTTGGTTGAAAGTTGAACTACTTTGTTAAAATATAATTTTTTTGGTCGAAGATTCATCATTTTGGATGAAAGTTCATTCCATTGCTTGAAAATTCAACTATTTAATTGAAAATTCGTCCTTTTTGGTAGAAATATGATCTTTTTGTTGAAAATTCAACTATTTGGTTGAAATTTATGTATTTTGTTGAAAATATGTCTTTTTTGGTAGAAAATCAATCTTTTTAGTTAAAGATTCAACTGGTTGGTGGAAAATTGATCTGTTTTAGTTATGGATTCAACTACTTTGTTGAAATTTAGTCTTTTGATGATGAATTCAACTGTTTTAGATTTGAAATTGAAATGGTTCCTTAACTATTCCATTTTTGGTAAAAAACTATTATTTTTTTACTTGAAAATTCAACTATTTGGTTGAAAATTTATGTATTACGTAGAAAATTCGTCTTTTTTTTAAAATTAATATTTGTTGAAAATTTGTCTTTTTGGTATAAAATTAATCTTTTTGGTAAAAACTACAACGGTTTGGTTGAAAATTATTCGTTTTCAGTTATGGATTCAACTATTTTGTTGAAAACTAGTCTTTTTAAATTGAATACAACTGTTTTAGATTTAAAGTTGAAATCCTTGTTTTGAAATATCAACTATTACATTTTACGTTGAAAATTCATCTTTTTTGTTTAAAAATTCAACTGCTTGGTTGAAAGTGGAGCTACTTTGTTAAAAATTCAGTTGTTTACTTGAAAATCTATCTATTTCATTAAAAATTCGTTATTGTTTGGTTGCAAATTAGTTTTCTTAACTTGAAATTAAATAATTCCATTTTTGGTTAAATTTTTTTTTTAGTTGAAAATTCAACTATTTGGTTGAAAGTTTATGTGTCTCATAGAAAATTCGCCTTTTTAGTAGAAAATTAATCTTTTTGGTGGAAAATTCAACTATTTGATTGAAAATTTATGTACTTTGTTGAAAATTTGTTTTTTTTTTGGTAGAAAAATAACCTTTTTCTTCTTGAATATAACTCTTTGGTTGGGTATTATTTGGTTTCAGTAACAGATTCAACTATTTCGTTCAAAATTAGTCTTTTTTGATTGAATTCAACCTTTTAGAATAAAAATTAAAATCCTCAAAGTTGAAATATAGACTATTACATTTTTTGTTGAGAATTCAACTGCTAGGTTGAAAGTGAACGACATCGTTGAAAATTTATGTTTTTAGTTGAAAATCTAACCATTTTGTTGAAAATTCATTTTTTTTGTTGCAAATTAATTTTCTTACCTTGAAATTTAATAATTCCATTTTTGGTTAAATTTTTTTTTAGTTGAAAATTCAAGTATTTGGTTGAAAATTCAACTATTTGATTGAAAATTTATGTATTTTGTTGAAAATTTGTTTTTTTTTTTGGTAGAAAAATAACCTTTTTCTTCTTGAATATAACTGTTTGGTTGGGTATTATTTGGTTTCAGTAACGGATTCAACTATTTCGTTGAAAATTATTTTTTTTTGATTGAATTCAATCTTTTAGAATAAAAATTAAAATCCTCAAAGTTGAAATATTGACTATTACATTTTTGGTTGAAAATTCAACTGCTTGGTTGAAAGTGGAACTACTTTGTTGAAAATTCAGTCGTTTAGTTGAAAATCTATCTATTTTATTAAAAATTGGTTATTGTTTGGTTGAAATTAGTTTTCTTAACTTGAAATTTAATAATTCCATTTTTGGTTAAATTTTTTTTTTTAGCTGAAAATTCAACTATTTGGTTGAAAGTTTATGTGTCTTGTAAAAAATTGGCCTTTTTAGTAGAAAATGAATCTTTTTAGTTGAAAATTCAACTATTTGACTGAAAATTGATGTATTTTGTTAAAAATTCGTTTTTTTTTTGGAAGAAAAATAACCTTCTTCTTCTTGAATATAACTGTTTGGTTGAAAATTATTTGGTCTTAGTAACGGATTCAACTTTTTCGTTGAAAATTAGTCTTTTTGAATTGAATTCAACCTTTTAGAATAAAAATTAAAATCCTCAAAGTTGAAATATAGACTATTACATTTTTTGTTGAGAATTCAACTGCTAGGTTGAAAGTGAACGACATCGTTGAAAATTTATGTTTTTAGTTGAAAATCTAACCATTTTGTTGAAAATTCATTTTTTTTGTTGCAAATTAATTTTCTTACCTTAAAATTTAACTATTACATTTTTAGTTGGAAATTAATTTTTTTTTGTTCAAAATCCAACTATTTGGTTAAAAACTTATGTATTTTGTTGAAAATAAGCCTCCTTTGGTTAAAAATGCATTAGTTTGGTTGAAAATATTTGGTTTTAGTTGAAGGTTCAACTATATTGTTGAAAATTCATCTATGTTGGTTAAATTCAACTTCTTATGATTTTAAATTAAGATATTATTTGCATGAAATATCAACTACTGAATTTTTTGTTGGGAAATCATTTTTTTGGTTAAAAATTCATAAATTTCGTTGAAAATTATTCTTTTGGTCAAAATTTAATTTTTTTACTTTAAAATTTTACTATTCCATTCCTAGTTGAAAATTGATCTTTTTTAATTCAAAATTCAACTATTTGTTTGAAAATAAATGTATTTTGTGGAACATTCATCTTTTTTGGTCGAAGATTCATAATTTGATTTGAAAATTGATCTTTTTTAGTTGAAAATTTATGTATTCTGTTGAAAATTCGTCTTTTTTTTGGTAGGAAATTAATCTTCTTGGTTGAGTATTCATATTTTTGGGTTGAAAATACAACTGCTTTGTAGAAAATTTCGCGTTTTTGCTTGAAAATTCATCAATTTGGAAGCAATTTTCTTTTTATTGACTGGAAGACCTTTCTGGGCTTAAAATTCATCTATTTTGTTGAAAGTTTAACTCTTTTGTTAAAAATTTGTCCTTTTAGTTTGAAAATCATCTCTTTTGGTAGAAATTTCATCTTTTTTGGTTGAAAATTCAACTGCTTTGTTGAAAATTGATCTTTTTTGGTTGAAGTTTCAACTGTTTTGTTGAAAATTCGAATATTTTGTTAAAAATTCATCTATTTTGGTAGAAAATTCATCTTTTTGTTTGAAAATTCATTTACTTGTGCAATAAGATGCTATTAGGTGCTACGAGATGAACGTTGCCATTTGACACATGTATCAAGTGACAATGATCATTTGTCATTACAACTTTGATACCGATTCTAGATCATTTTGGGTGATTGAAGGTGAATTCAGGAGTGATTGATAGTGAGTGCTGATTTGACCAAATTCGACGACCACCATCATCCCCGAGTAACATTAACAATATTGATTGAAAGAATATTATAAGTAATGATATAAATCTAGATATTAATTATTTATTGCAGTTATACTAATACGTAATAATTTACTATATTTAAACTGATCCGAAATGTCATTTTACTCATAACAATAATAAAGTTTTAGTTGTATTCAAAAAATTAATTTAAAAAATACAATTCATTAGGGATGTTCTAGGTGTACGACACTAGGGTAATCCAAAAACAACTAAAGTTCAAATTTCCCTTAGGATCATGGCTCATTTTGTGAGGATCCCAAAAAAAGTGAATACGTATTTTTTTTCGAACGGACAGCTTTTATGGGCTCGCCCACCCCCTCAATTTTCACATTGAAAATACATAGGGAAGACCCTTATTTTTACGACTTTAGAACTGGAAGGCGTACATTTTATTCAAACGAGTGTAAGTCACGTGGAGTTCTTAACCCTTCATCGGCAAGGTGAATTTCACTGACGTGATCGTCAAGGTGGGACTTTTAAGTCCATGATGTTTTTTTCAATGTTATCTTTATTATTAGAATCTGGCAAAATTCACAGTTATTTTTCTGAGTCTATAGAATAGATTTTAAAAAGTTATTTTCTTATTTGCAACTTCATATTTTTTTAACAATGAATCATCCAAACACATGTTCTGAAAAAATGGAAGATTAATGAAAAAATCATATTTTATTCAAAAATGAATGTTATAAAAAACACTTCACAGGCTTATAGTACTCAAATAGAGATTTTAAAAAAAGCTTTATAGTCGCGGCTGAAAAAGGTATAATTATTTTAGTGACTGAAAATTGACGAATTTCAGAGAGGTTCAGGTGAGCAAAATTACTGAGGAAAACAAGTTTTTTTTCAGTTGAAAAGTTTTTTAATACAAAATGAGCAGGAAATACAAAAAAATATGTTCGCAAAGAAAAAATATTATAAATTAACTCTTAATGTGATAATGCACACTCATGACAAAAATGTGTGCAGTGACTTTCGCTGACATTACGCTTGCATTGAGCGCAGCAGTACCAGCTCTTTTTATCGTCTTTAGTGGGACACAATGCACACCTTTTGAGCTTATCTAGCCTATCAATTTGGCTTCCACTTTGTTCTGATTCCTGGCCAAGTATATCGCGAATAAATACCCTTATAGTTGTAGAAATGCCGGAAAATTGAAGTCGACGTTCCAAATGTGGACAGATTAATTCCAAGGACAGCTTTTCCAAATAGAGACGTCGCTTTAAGGCCTCGTTACTGGAATTCAGGTGATACAATATACCAGAGTTGATGCCGACTTGGTCCAACATTCCGTAAAAAATTCGCATAGTCCACCGTTTACAAATCCTACTCACAGCATAGTTCTTACACAGTTGATCGAATGTATCAG
>JAUMHM010086546.1:0-10886 GCA_032362435.1 Melikaiella ostensackeni
AACTAATGAAGGGAATTGACTGAAACTTTGAAAGTAGGCTACTAAAAGAATGTACTGCACGATGGTAAAACTCTTTCGTAATAGCGGCGCCATCGGGCGGTGAGGCTAAGTACTTGTTGAGTGACCCTCGTAGAGGGCAACATTCGGATAAGTCACTTGTTTCTCATAGTTCCTCCGTTCAAACAGGTGTCTAATTCAAATATCGTGTACTAGGTTTCTCAAAAGGTGAAAAGGTTAGCTATTTCATTTATTTAATAATCATCATTTTCTTTTATTTAAGTAAAAGGAATGTCTTTATCAAAAAAATGTTTAATTCTCCTTCTTTCCTGGGCAGATTTCAAGTCTCGCACTGAACTGTAATATATATTTTACATTCTCATATCTAGCTTATCACACTGACACATTTTAATTTATTCAACCTATATTAGAGGAAGTATAAATGAGGCAAAGCATCGGCCGGCAGATAGGCCAAATCGATACTGAGAGATATAAAGGTTACTCTGGTTATATTGTCTCAAAATCCCCTATTGTTTAAATATTGTCTATTATTTTATTGATCTATCATGAATTTTTGAAGCTCTGACTTAAATAGAGATGACACTCAATGGTCTAGGCATGAAATCGCCTATTATCATCATTTCATTTATTTGATATCAATTCGATTATTTCAAAGAATTGCGAAGGTATGATTAAGCTTCATTTCTCAGTAAGTAAGATAAAATTTAGAACCGAAATCTCGTAACTAAACTCAAACCCTCTAAGCAGAGAGAAAAGACATTGATTAAGATGAGCCTTGGGAATGTCCATGATAAGAGATGAAAATGGGTTTCAGCAGAGAAGCCAATCCCGCAACACCCTGTGAACAGGATGCACTGATCTTCTAAACTCTAGAGGTGGAAAGGTACCCTGCGGACGGCTAACTCAGAAACACTCTGTAAACAAGGTGCTCTGGTCTTTTGACCTGCGGAGCTGGGAAGAAGCCTTGGAGGTAGTTTACCCAGTAACACCCTGGGGACAATATGTACTGATCTTCTAGACCAACAGGGCTCAAGGTTTAACTTTAAATGCCTAAATCGCTGATGAGAGTGTAGAGAGAGTAGAGAGAAATGTAAACACCGTCTAGGCCGGAATTTGAATGCCTATTTTTCCTCGGTCAGACTCCACCAACTTGTAGAGAGAGGGGTGCTCTTCTCGTAGTGGGGCTATATATATATATGATGGGGGCCTACCACACGTTGCCACATCTCTACTTCTCAATGCTCGCTGCCTTTACAGTGCGACGTTGTCACTCCTGTCTGAATCCACTGCTTCCAATTCTATATGTAGTTGCACACTCCTCTCTCCCATACACATATGTCTATATATGAAAGGTCTATTTTATGTAATCTGAACTTTACCTCTAATGCTGTCCCATTACATCGCCCCCCTATATGATTGCGAAGTTATATACATAAATGTTCCACAATCGTATACTCTAAGTTCGTTGCGAATCGTAATCCACCTTGTAACATTCCATCGTCGCCTTATCACTAGAGTCCTATCTTACCTAGCCTGTTACATCGCCCTTTTATCGCAGCCTTATCTCGTTACACCGGCTTTTGCAAAAGAAAAAGAAATGTTCAGTATTGCCTATGTTAATTACTAAATTACTAATACCCTTTATTTTTGCTCTCTGATTGTCTTCACCATGAAAGAAAGTATTCTGTTCTTTGGTATCTCACAACCGTGCCATCCCTGAAAGTGATTTACTTTACATTTTTTCACTACAAGCTAGTATTCTATCTGTCGATAATACTGTAACGTAGATTCACGAAATACCTTCAATTTCCTTCCCAGAATATGAGATGTTTGTAGCCTTCCCGGTTGTTGTAAGAATCACTCTACTTCCATCGATAGGTACGTCAGGCTGAAAAAATGCTGGTCAGGGCACACTTGGTGACCAATTGCGGAAGAGGTCGTCGTTCACCGTTACTTTTTTTCTCATCAGATTTTTCTTCTCTTTTTCTGCGGCTTGTATTTCCATCAGGAACGTATCTTGCCTGCTCCTCTTCTTAGATGGTCTCGCTACCGAAAACTGATCCTCCTCCCTTTGCATTATCGCCTTTACTCCCGATGATTGTGTATTATCGATCATTTCTAGAGGCCCGTATTAACTGGAGATTTTCTTCATTCTCTCTGCCAAAATTTTCTTTTACATTGTCTGAAATCTGTTTATTTCCGTTTTTTGTGGTTTTTCTTTGGGTTCCATTTTCTGATGATTGTTTTTTTCGTGTTCGCGATGCCCATTTGCTTCTACCGTTCTTCGTTCAGCTGCTGCCTCGTCCGTGGTGCTCATATCAGTCCCAACAGTCACCCTTCGTGTTGGTGCTCGTGTTACTTTTTCCGTCATTGTAATCTTGTGGCACTGATTATCCGTCTGCATCCCCGGACTTAGGTATCGACGCGCAGGGCCTTGTCGGTTACGGGCGTCGCTCACTTTTATTGCACTCGACCTCTTCCTACGATTGTCGTGTCAGTATTGAAGTTTTTTGGGAAGGAAAGAGGTTTTCTTTCCGGTAACTCCTTTTCCACCCCTGATCCCTCTGCCGACTATTCTCACTTCACTTTTGCTCTGGATAATATTTGAGCAAATCGGACGCGTAAAAGATTCCTCACTCCTTCTCTTCTGTGACGTACTTTAAGCCATACGTTGCAGGCCTTATTTTCGCTTTAATTTCATACGGTAATTCAAGTATAGCTAGAAATTTTGCAATTATTTTATCGCTCTTATCTGACATGTTACAGGCCTTGATTTTGACTCAATGTCCTACTTGAAACTCTGTTGCCTGATGCGACTGGTAATGTTTATCGGCCCTTTTTTGTCCAGCCTTCCGGATCTTATTCTTCACTAATTGCAGCATTACTTTTTTGGGCAATGCTTCCGTTCTCATGGGTAGCTTCACCCATTTTTGCCAGAGTCTTGTAGGCGTTTTACTGAATAGAACTTTCCATGGAGTGTAGCCCGTCGTTTCATGGTGGATCTCATTTAATATTTGCTCAATTGTATTCACTTTGCCATACAATGTTTGGTGCTGATTTTCCGCGAAAAATATTCTGAAGAATCTTGCAAGTTCTTGGTTTGCCCTCTCCACCGTGTTTCCTTGCAGGTGCCTCACTGCTGTCCAGACTGCGTTAACGCCCAATCGATTTAAGGATTGTTCCCACAATTGGCTGGTAAATTGTGTCCCTCGATCACTTAGGACTCTTTTAGATTTATCTACTGTTCCAATTAAATCCTGTAAATTCAGTACTGCTTCTTTCGCCGCGGCTTTTGGCATAGGGTACAGCTTTATGTATTTGCTGAGGGTGTCCATCATGGCTAGCAGGTGCTTGCATCCGAACTGTGAAGCGGATAATGGCCTTAAGAAATCGACTGATGCCAATTCCAGCGGTTTTTCTGGCAATATGAATTGCATGTTGGCCTGCGCACCTTGATTAGGAATCTTGTTTAACTGACATGATTTGCAGGTTCTTAGTAGTTGTCGTACAAATGGGCAAAACTTCTGGTAAAAAAAATCTTCTGATAGCATGAGAAAGCACTTTCTGATCTCGATGTGTCCATACACTGAGTGACATTCCCATATGATTTCAGTCGCTATCGATTTGACTAAATAGATTTTACATCCCTTGTTCGTTTTTTTGCATAAAATCTCATTCGCTATCAATTAATCTTCCCTGTCCGCGACTTTTACCTGATTTTTAATCACTGTTATTTTTGGATCGCTGTTTTGCTCAGTTATTATATTTTTTAACATATTCTTTATACTTGCTGATGGTCTCTGTGCTAAGGTATTGATAATGAATCGTCCGTCCTTGGATCCTTCCGAGTCTGGTTCTTGTGGTATCTGCTTGCTTGAAAAATCCGCGGAAATATTTTCTCCTCCTGGACAGTGTTCAAGGTTAAGTTTATAGACCTAGATCGTCAAATTCCATCGTGTAAGTCATTGGCTTACCAACCTGCAACTTTTAAGATGTCAGAGCAAAATGATCCGTACCACAAATAATTTTTTCCCCTAACATGTAGGTTCCAAATTTTTGTAGAGCCCACACGATGGCTAGCAACTCTTTTTCCGTGGTAAAATGAGCTAGTTCTGTCCCTTTGAGAGTTAGGCTTGCAAATGCAATTAACAGGCTCTTTCCTGCTTCATTTTTTTGTGACAAAACATCTGTGTGCAGGCAGGACGAGCTATCGGGATCTGGATGATGTACCATAATATTTTCACAGAATATACCTTTTGCGTTTTCAAACGCTTTCTACTTTTATTTATCCCATTTTCATGCTACTTTCACCTTGAGCAAATCCAGTAATGGTGCTATTACTGCTGCGTGTTGGTCGGAGAATCGTGTATGGAAGTTCAGTGCTCCTGCGAATCCCCTAAGTTATGACACATTCTTTGGCGGTTTTAGATCTCGAATTGACTCAATTTTTTCTGGGTCAGGTCGAATTCCCAAAGGTGTCAGAATGTGCCCCAAAAATTTCACTTGATCTTGAAAGAAGTGGGGCTTTTCGAAATTGATTGTCATTCCGCATTCTTTCAGTCGAAAAAGCAATTTTTCAATGTGTTTGAGATGTGTAGCTATATGTCTTTCGAGACGATTAGGAAATCGTCTACAAAGTTGATTACATGATATCCTATGCCTTGTTATACGAAATATAATCCCCGTATCAAACTTGCTGTACTAGTCTTGAGTCCGAACGGTGTGATCTTGAACTGGTAGCATTTTCCTCCGCAAAAGAAGAAGGATATTTTCTTGATTCCGGATTTAAGGGATTTGCCAAAAACTATTGGTCAGATCTAGTGTCGACATTACTTGCATGCCATGACAGCGTCGAAATGATGACTCGATATGTTCTGTGCATGCTGAATCGTCTTCCAGTATTCCGTTGAGTTGCCTAGCGTCCATGCAAAGTCTCACGGTACCATCTTTTTTTTTTATACTGGTAGAAGTGGGTTAATAATCGGACTGATAGAAGGTTCTATTGAATCCCATTCTAGCAATAATTTTAGGACTTCATCCATCCGACTCCTAAGTTTAATTGGAGGGGGGTAGTTCCGTGCATTTAAATTTTTGTCTTTTTTTATTCTTAACTCGTCTTGATATAAATTTAACAGTTCCGGCTGTCTGTCAAATACTGTTCTTTCGTTGTTTAAAACTTTTACAAAAGTTTTTATAGTTTCACTGTGAATTTTATTACACTCAAGGACTTTTCCGGACTTCTTCGGCTGTCACGGAACACGGATTTTCTTGTAACTGTTTTTCTGCTGATGTGTCTTCTTTATTTTCCATTTTCTCTGTCACGATATACCTTCGTTTCTGGCTTTTTGCCAGCTCGGAGTTCTCTTCTTCTTGTTTAATTCAGGTTGTCTGCTATACGAACTGAAAGCGCATAAGGTTCACGTCCAGATATATTATCGCACCTAAACGACGAAGCACATCGATTCCTAATATCTTAGAAATGATTTCTCTAATTTCGGTACAATCATGAATACTCCTCCTGATGAAAGATCATTTATGTGGAGATCCACGTATATCTGTACTTTGACTTTCATGGGTCGACCTCCAGTTACTCCTACTACTGTAATTCCTATTATCGGTAATTTTGCGCAATTTCCAAAGATTTTTTCATTCGCCTCGTAAATGATCATGTGATCTCGCTTCCTGTGTCTGCTAGAGCCAATTTTGGTATTCCTGCTACGTATTTTTGTATTATGGGGCACTTGTATTTTGATGTTGCTTCCGATTCCTCATTCTCCTTCATCAATTCTTTCCTTGGGTTGTACATTATTAGATGCAACCGCTCTTTTGCCTTATCGTCCATCGTTGAATTAGTCATGCCAGCTACTCGCGTTACTGGTGCGGCTCTATCTCGTTTCCCGGGCCTATTTACGGATCCATGATGTCATCCATTGGCTCCTCTGCATCGAAAGTCTCGATTTTTAAATTTCTAATCATTTTGGCATTATTTGTTCCGTATAATGGCTGAATGGTTCTCCAGTTCATGGCGCCTACTTCCGGTCCGCCTTGCTGCTGCCCCCCGGGCTGATTGACTTGTGTTTTATCTTGTGGCTGGTTAAATCTTGGATTGTTACCTTGGGCTACATTGTCAATAACGATCACTCGCACAGAAAGAAATCACTGCTGAAGTACTCGGCACCGGATCGGGTAACATAAATAGGACAGGAAGCCACAAAGAATGTCTGCACACATGGCATGAAAGATTTGGTCACAGGGATCCAGATGCTATAAAGGAACTCCAGAACAAGGATCTTGCAGAAGGAATAAGGATTTAAGACAGTGAAATTAAGGAAACATGCCAGTGTTGTATCGAAGGAAAAATGTCACGAAAAAAATTCCCAAATGAAATCATACACAAAGTAATCAGCAATAGGAGATCCGATTCACACTGATGTGTGTGGTCCGATGCAAACGATGACACCAGGCAAACGAAGGTACGTGTTAACGATGATCGACGATTACAGCAGATTCACTGAAGTTTATCTAATGCAGTATGAATATGAAGTATCGGGTTCCATTAAAGAGTATGTTGAATGGATAAAGACACAGCACGGAAAAAAGCCTAAGGTCATTAGATCAGATCGAGGAGGGGAATATGTAAACTCCAAACTGAAGCAATATGTAAAAGGCGAAGGAATAGAGATGCAGTACACAGAAGCATATTCACTTCAGTAGAATGGTGTAGCGGAAAGGAGGAACCGCAGTCTAATAGAAATGGCTCAGTGTATGCTCATAGAAGCAAAAATGTCCTGCACATACTGGGGAGAGGCAGTCAACAAATCAAACTGTTTACAGAATAGGTTACCAATAAGGTCAAAGAAAACAACACCTTATGAATTATGGTTGTTGGATTATTTGAACTAAACCATGGATGGAAATGTGTATGGTGTATGTATGTGATATGTAGGACACGTTCTTTCTTTAGTCTAAAATCGCATCTCGATCAGTAAAGGCCTGCCTTCCAAGTGTCTTCAATAAATTTGATTCTTTTATAATTTAATTGTACTCATTGTACCCATAAATATTTTCTATAATGGTATTCAAGAAAGCCTAATGTAAACAATTTACAAATTTTCGGTTGTATTGCCTTCGCCCATATACCAAAAGAAAATCTGAAGAAATTAGATGCAAAAGCACAAAAACGGACTTTTGTTGGATATTCGGAAGAATCAAAGGCATACCGTTTGTTAGATAAAGAGACAAAGCTAATCATTATCAGCAGAGATATAACTTTTTTGAACGATTCACGAACAGATGGAATTCCTAAGAAGAGAAAACAAACTGAATCAGTAATAGTCAGCTTAGCATCAGGTAAGGAAGAAGAAATTGAAGCAGAAGAATATCTGGAAATGCAAGAAGAATTAGAGGAAGGTAGAAGCATCGATTCAAGCCATCAAGACGATACTACAGAACCATAAGGAACAGGATCAATATTTAGTTATCAGGAAGATTCTTCAGGCTCTGAATATGAAGATATAAAAGAAGAACCTCAAGAAAATGAACCGAGGCGATCTACAAGATGTAACATTGGAGAACCACCTGATAGGTATATGGCAGGGTTACATTTAGTTACGCAAATAGATGAGGTACCAAGGAATCTGAAAGAAGCAATGTGCAGTACCATCAAGGACAAATGGAAAGCAGCAGCAGAAGGAGAAATGAGCTCACTCAAGGAAAATCAAACTTGGACTCTAGTTGAACCATCAAAGGACAGAAAAATAGTGTGTTGTGAATGGGTGTTCAAGGTCAACGGATTGTGGATGAATCCGAACCCAAATACAAAGCAAGACTAGTGGCACAAGGTTTTTCACAGAAATATGAAGTGGATGACGATGAAGTATTTGCTCCTGTGGTAAGACAAAGTACATTTGGAACTTTACTATCTGTTGCAGGAAAGGAGAAAATGTTTCTTTATAACTATGATGCAACGACAGCATTTTTGAATGGAGAATTAAAGGAAACTATCTTCATGAAGCAGCCAGAAGGTTTTGAAGAATCTATGAATTCAAATTGAACAAGACAGGGAGGATGTTTTTCAAATCAGACAGCCACAGCATAAAGATAAAATGTTGATATCCGTGGGACTACATGATGCGAAACTATCGAAAATCCCATTGGATCCAGGGTACCTAAAGCTACGAGAAAATGAAGGGCCACTGGAGAACAACCAAATTTATAGACATTTCATTGGAAAACTGCTCTATATTGCAGTGAATACGCGTCAAGACATCACGGCAAGTGTGTCTATACTCAGTCAACACAACGTAGGAGCCACCAAGACGGACTGGAACGAGGCGAAACGAGTAACAAGATACCTGAAAGAAACTGAAGATTTAAAATTGAAGCTAGGAAACATACAAGACAAACATGCAGCAGGATTAGTAAGGTTTGCAGATGCAGATTGGGCACGGAATAAAGTTGACAGAAAATCAAATAGTGGATATCTATTTAAATTTTACGGAGGTGCTGTTACCTGGGCCTGTAAGAAAGAAGATTGCGTTGCGCTGTCATCAACTGAAGTGGAATACATAGCTCTCGCAGAGGCAACTCAAGAAGGCGTCTGGTTACGACAATTACTAGCAGGCTAGGGAAAAATACAAAAAGGTCCAACAACAATTTCAGAAGATAATCAAGGATGTTTGAAGCTTTCTCAAAATAAAAAGTTCAGCAACAGAACAAAACACATAGCAACAAAATTTCACTATATGAGGGATCTAAAGGATGAAGGATCAACAAAATGCCAATACTGTCCTACAGAGCACATAGCAGATATGCTCATCAAACCTATGAACAATATCGGATTGTCTATACTTCGGAAGAAATGCGGATTAAATAATAAAGCCATCCAGGATCATCACTGAGAAAGGGTTTTGGAGAGAGAGAAATAGCAACGTTGTCATGTGAAGTGTAAAGTGTAAAAGAAGTATATTAGAAAGAAATTAAAGAAGTACGTTTGGCAACCAAGCAAAAGTGGCGTGTCATATGAGCGTAGCAGACAGGTCGCGGGCGCTGACCCGGAGTTCAGTTCATAAAGTCATACGGAACTTTAAGGTCCTATAATCGGTTTCTCATACTGAATTCTATATATATGTACACTCTCATCAGTAATCTGTTCCTCTAAATGTACGTCGATTTTATATCATATAGGTAACCAAGTCTACTTGTGTTATTATTGTGTTCACTTGCATTCCACCGCCAACAATTATCCGTACGAGGGTAAGCCTATCATCTTCGATTTTCCGAAGTCGATTTTCAAGTTGACGCTGAATGTTCTCCAACTTTTCGGCTCTTCTGTCCAGCTGTCGGGTCTTCCCTCTTATGTCTTTGAACTTGTTAGCGTTTTTGTCGAGGTGAGTAATCTTCTGCTCGATCTGCCTAACCTCTTTATTGAGTATAGAGTGCTGTTGGTTACATTCCGTCCGCCTGGAGCTGATTGCTTCGTCCAGGCTTTCTTGCATACGGCTTTCAGTAATCTTAACTTTTCTGTTAAGTTTCACTCCACCGCATTAACTATTTCCTTGTTCGAATCTACGAGTGTCTCAGCCGCATTAGTTCCTGCTCACTAGCTTCTCCTACCAAGTCGCTTTTTCTAGAATTGCAAAGCATGGGCCGGCCGATAGGCTAAATCGATACTGGGAGATGTAAAGATTACTCTAGTTGTATTGCCTCAAAATCCCCTAGTGTTTAAACATTTTCTATTCTTTTATTTATTGATTCGGAATTTTCGAAACTCTGACTCAAAGAAAAATGATACTCAATGGTCTAGGCACGAAATCGCCTATTATTATTATTATTCAATTTATTTGATATTCAATTCGATTAATTACAAAGAATTGCGAAGGTATGATTAAGCTTCATATCTCAGTAAGTAAGATAAAATTTAGAATCCGAATCTCATAACTAGGCTCAAAACCTCTAAGCAGAGAGCAAAGACGTTGATTAACATATAGATTGGGAATGCCCACGATGGGAGATAAAGAAGGGTTTCAGCAGAGAAGCTAATGCGGCAACACCCTGTGAACAGGATGCGCTGATCTTCTAAACTCTAGAGGTGGAAAGGTACCCTGCAGGCGGCTAACCTGTAAACACCCTTTAAACAAGGTGCTCTGGTCTTTTGGACCCGCAGAGCTGGGGAGAAGCCTTGGAGGTATTTAACTTGGTAACACCCTGAGAACAAGATGTACTGATCTTCTGGATCACCAGGGCTCAAATTTTGACTCTAAATGCCTATCTCGTTGATGAGACTGTAGAGAGAATAGAGAGAGATGTATCCTCCGTTGAGGCCAGAATCCGAATGCCCATTTTTCCTGGATCCAGCGATTCTCTCGGCTAGCTAGCCAGACTCCGTCAACTTGGTGAGAGAGGGGTGCTCTTGCTCGTAGTGGGGCTATCGCGCAAGTGAGACCCTACCACACATTGCCACATCTCTACTTCTCAAGTCTCGATGCCTTTACAGTGCGACGTTGTCACTCCTGTCTGAACCCACTGATTCCCATTCTATAATTATGTACTTGCACACTCCTCTCTCCCATACATAATATATATATATATATATATATATAAAGGGTTGATTTCATGTAATCTTAACAGTACATTAAATGCTGTTGCGTTACAGTGGACACAGCGGTACTGAGTTTGCTAGAGTCCAGTAACCATTTCTGGACGCACCGCACTCAATAACGCTCAGGCAACACCGAGGATTGTCTTTCATGCTGCATGATGCTATATAGACCTTTTTTAAATAAAACTTCAGCATCCAGATTAATAGATTACAGAGAGAAGCTGATTGCTGCGTTAGAAACCCATGTCCAGTTCTGGGCAACTACGTT
>JAUMHM010086547.1:0-10886 GCA_032362435.1 Melikaiella ostensackeni
TTATAAAATTATGCTTGGGGGGGGGGGGGGCTGGTGTAACTGACCTGCCTACTGCTCATTCCACATCAACTGGCTTCAGAAGATTTCAAAGGAGTTCAAATGAATTCAAGAGAATTCTTGTGAATTCATGTGAATTCATATAAATTCAGATGACTTCATATAAATTCAAATGACTTCAGATAGATTAGAAGATTTCAAGAGAATTCAAGTGACTTCAAGTGGATTCATGTCACTTCATATGAATTGAAATGATTTCAGATATATCAGGGGATTTCAAGAGAGTTCAAGTGACTTCAGGAGAATTCAAGGGACTTTAAGCGAATTCATATGACTTCAAGTGAATTCAAGTGACTTCAGGAGAATTCAAGTGACTTCATGCGAATTCAAATTTTTTCAGATATACTAGAGGATTTCAAGACAATTCAAGTGACTTCAAGTGGATTCATGTCACTTTATATGAATTCGAATGATTTCAGATATATCAGGGGATTTCAAGAGAGTTCAAGTGACTTCAGGAGAATTCAAGTGACTTCAAATGAATTCAAGTGACTTTAAGTGAATTCAAGTGACTTCAAGTGAATTTCAGTGACTTCATGTGGCTTCATGTGAATTCAAATGAATTCAGATACAACAGGGGATTTTGAGAGAATTCAAGTGAGTTCAGGAGAACTCAAGTGACTTCAAATGAATTCAATTGAACTCGAGTGAATTTAAGTGACTCCAAGTGAATTCATGTGAATCCAAATGACTTGAGATATATCAGGGGATTTCAAGGAAATTCAAGTGACTACAAGTGAATTTCACTCTCACAAACAATTCAAAGCAGTTTTAGCAAAAATAAATACTTGTTGACGGTAAATTACGATGTTTGTCAATTTCTTTATTACATTTCTTTATAAGAGTTAGATGAATAAGTAATCCAATTTCTTTTGTTTTATGAGTCTCTCTGCATTGATTTAAGATAATTTCTAATAAGGGTAAGCCGTTGATGAAAATTATTTTGCGAAAAATGTCATTTTTTGTTAATTTGAGCAAAAGTATAATACTTAAAGAAACCCAAATATGAAATCGCAAACAGCAGTCTTTTTGCAAATTTTATTCACTTTCATTTGAAGAAAAAACAATTAAAATCGGATCAAAATATTGTAGGCTGTAAAATTTTTTGAACGGAAATAATGCGTTTCCACCCACTGAGCGCCGCAAAGTCACTTGATTCGCACTAAATTTGAACAATTTATGGATGAAGAGAGTTTTTTTGGTTTAATCAATGAAAGTTCATGAATCAATTCTCATTTTATAAGCAAGTTTCATAAACAATTATCGATATCTGGTATTTATGGTGGAATAAATTAAGTTTTTTCTACGAAATCGATCATAATATCATAATCATAATCATAAATAAAATTCCACTTTTTTCACAGACTTAACAGTCAGTTATTTAGCAATGACTTTTCTCTGTGAATTTCTACCATTTGATAATTGTTTGAACAAACTTAATTAACAAATGCATTATTTGGCTGTTTTTCAACATTTAAATTTTGTTCTTTCAAAGTAATCAACTGTTGATAACAAATTCTCAAACTTTTCTTTGATACTTCGATAACGATCCTCTATTTTTATTGTTATTAACAATATTATGGAAAAGAGTTTCTTTTGGCCAATGTATTTGCGAAATAAACATTACGTTTATCTAGTGGAATATACTCATATATATATTATATACTTATATACCGTGTACGGCCACGATAATTCAATAATTAATAACAATAAAAATAGTAAATCGTTATCGAAGTTTCTGAAGAATGTTTGAAAATTTGGAAATTTGTATGCTAAGTTGGTTGATAACGCTAAAAGAACAAAGTTTAAATGCTTAAAAATAGCCAGATAATGCATTTCTTGATAAGGCTTGTTCAAACAATCATCGAATGTTAGCGATTCATAGCAAGAAGTCATTGCTTAATAACTGGCTCTTCAGTCCGTAAAAAAGTGGAATTTTATTTTTAAATACATAATATGATAAAAATTTGCTTAAATTTTTTTTTTTAAATAAAAATTATTTGTTGACATCAAAATGCGCTTCAAAATTTATAAGTTAGTTAATCACAATTGATGCGTGGAATGAATTAAGTTTGTACGTCCAAAAATAGCCCAATAGTGCATTTGTTAATTAATATTGTTTAAACAATTTTCCATTTCTACTAGATGATTAAATATGTTACTTAGGTTTCATTTTCAGGTAATATATGATCGATTTCTTCGAAAAAACTTTATTTATTTTATCAAAAATACCAGGTATGGATGATTGTTTATAAAACTTGCTTATAAAACGATCAGATTCATGAAGTTTCATTGATTCAACTGAAAAACTCTTTTTGTCCATAAATTGTTCAAAGTTAGTACGAATCAAGTGATGAATCGCTGCGAATCCCCACATATCCATTTTTAATCATTAATTTATTTATAACAAATTGAATACATTTTTGAACATTCCCGATGCCATCGGACGTCTTTTTTGGATAGCTGCTTCACGTTTCCTAGGTATTTTTGAATGAATCCAAATATTTTTTAAAAACCGGTACGCTTCAAAAGTCAAAATTTTTTTTTCATTTTTGTTATTGATTGAAAATTATTTTTTCTCAAAAATTCGCCATGACAGATTCATGTGGAAATTCATAAGGGTTCACTTCAAAAAAAAAAAAACGTTGAAGTCGGATAACAATTGTCTTCTGAAAATCAATTTGTCCACGGATGTTTCTTTTGCTTCACTGTGCACCGTGCCCTTGACAAGGGTATTCCTTGGAGGTGGTTGCTTCTTTGGGGCAGTCCATAAACTACGTTACCAATTTGACGGGTGGGGTGAGTTTGGTAGAAAATTATTCTCCTTGGTTGAAAAATCTCCTTTTTGGTTAAAAATTCAACTACACTCATCTCGCGTAACTGTGCCGCCCGTTATTGTACCGGCTTTACAGTTGTTCACGCTTGAATGCTTCTGTCTCCCCACTGAGCGTCCCTTGACCCCCAATACTCAAGGTCTTCGCTCGGACAGTCAGCGCCGTGTCAGAAGTTATTTATATCGCGACTCTCTGGACATGTACTTTTATACGTGTGCCGGGTTCAGAGACTATATATGCGGTCCTGAGTGTTTACTCACTCGTCGCTTTAAATCCGGTTGAAACTACATTTTAATAACGCCCGTTACTTGGCCGACCAGACCCGAAGCTGGCCACGTAACGCGAGATGAGTGTATATAATATCCGCAACATTAAAAATAAACGTTCTTGCGTTCTCCACAAGAGTGTGACTGCGTAGTCTCGTATCTCGTTGATCCAACAAAATAGTTTTGTTGACTCAACAAAATTTTGTTGAGTACAACAAAACAAGACTCAACAAAATATTGTGTTAGACCAACAACATAATTTTCTTAAAGGTCGGAATGAAATCTACTTTCTTATGAGAATTTTTTGTGTACTCAAAAAGGAACACCCAAGGAACACCCAAAAGACAAAAAGTTTACAAATCAAAATTAAACTTCGAGACTACCTGCTTTTTCGGCTCATTAGCGACAAATGTACAATAAATGTAAAAACAAAAAAGAAAAAGAGGGAGAAAAAGAAAGAGTCAACTAAAACCAACTTCACACTTTTTTTTTCGTCTTTTTTATACTTCTGGGGCCAACCTGTTTCGAAGCCAATTAAGACTCCTTCATCAGGGGTAATTTATAAGATAACTACAGTTATAAATCATGAAACGTATATTAACTGAATTCAAATATTACCTGAGAGTATAAATAAAACATTTCTTATTATCGAATGTTGTTTGGCCAATCTTTCCATTTTTTTATTAACAGAGAGCCGACGAGCCCACTCTAAAGTTGCGCACCAAGCCCAGGCTCGACTCCCTGGTTGCGGAGAACAGCCGCGTGGGGAGAAGTGGGGGGAGAGCGCGCGCGAGTATTTGAATGTCAGTGACTGTGATTAGCGAACAGCACTGAGTGCGCGCGCATGTTCGCTTGCTCGGTTCAGGAGCTCTGCGCAACGAGGGAGCCGAGCCTAGGCTCGGTGCGCAACTTCAGACTGGGCTCGTCCGCTCTCTGCTTATTTAAATAAAAAAATTTTAAGATCAATGTGAAATTCACTTGCTTATGAAGATTTTTTTTTCCTTTTTATTATTCTAAAATAGAAAACACTATAAAGTTTTGTGTATTTGTGCATGGCAGCCTTTTTTAGCCAAATTCAAAGAGATTTATTGAATTTATTGGTATTATCATTAAACATTTCTTTGTTATCTTTTTTTGTTAAAGTCAAAACACATTTTCTTGTTGATAAGATATATTTTTTGGAAGAAACCCATGGAACTTGCATTCTATCAATCATTCCTTCTGTAATCCATCCACTCTGAGTTTTTACTAATTAAATATAGTATATTTCGTATCAAGTGCAGAAAGGCGTATTTTAACGCAAGAGCGAGTCGCGACGAGGGCCGAGGTTCGTCGTGTCGCGTCGGCCCGTGTCGCGACTCGCTCTTGCGTTGAAATACGTTCCGCACGTGATACGAACGATATTTTTTGTTCGTTGTACACCGAAAGTTAATTGTGCGGAAAGTTTATTTTCCGCACACTTACAATTTTGCCGCATTAGTGCGGAAAAATCAACTTTTCACACGCAAAACGACACCGACAAGGCTTATTTTCGGTGTATGGCGGACAAAAAATGATTTAATACCCCTATACCAGACTTTCAGTAACATCTATCATGAAATCACATTCCACCAAAATTTTCATCAATTATTTTGAAAACCATATTAACAAAAACAGGAAAATAAGAATAAACTAATTTTTTATATAACTTCCTGCGTATAAAATCCAAAAAATTGTAATCTAATGTTTTGCAAAAATTTCATCACAACATTAATTGAACAAACACTTCAATTATTTTTCAAAATTTTTTCAATTTTGTTGATTTTCATTTCCTTTCAAAGATAGAAACATTAATCCACCTTCTTTAATATAAACTTTTTAAATTATCAGGGTGTCTACTCAAATCCTGGAAAATAATTCCCTGACAATTCCTGGTTTTTTCCAGGTATTTTTAGATTTTTCCAAGTATAATTTTTCTTGAGGGCGTTCGAACCAGGCCCTAACCTCAAAATTGAATTGCTTCTTTTACTCCATAAATACTAGAATTACATCTTTCTTAGACAATTCGGGCCTACCCCTGTCTTAAATCAAGTCTTTATTTGCAGCGAAAAATTGGGCAATTTTAATAATTTTTTTGAATGCTCGGCTTAGAATTTTAAAAAAATCGTTTTACACAAAAAGTATTAAAATTAGCTGATTTTTCACTCCGAATAAAGACTTCATTCAACTCTTTCGTTGAAAATTAACCTTTTTGTTGAAGATTCATATTCTCGGGTTCAGAATTATTCAACTGTTTTGTAGAAAATTCAAATATTTGGTTCAAAATTGAACTACTTGATTGAATATGAACGTTATTGTTGAAAATTCATATTATCGGGTTAAAAATTCAGCAGTTTGTTAGAAAATACACCTATTTGGTTGACAATTCAACTGTTTGGTTCAATTGTTTTTCTTCCTTGACCAAAAAATCTCTCTTCGTTATAAATTCACCTATTGTGATGAAAATTCGTCTTTTTGGTTTAAAAATGCATCCCTTTTGGTGAAAAGTTTATTATTTTTAGATAAAAATGCAACTTTTTGGTGAGAAATTAATCTGTTTTGGTTGAAGATTCAACTATTTTGTTGAAAATTCAACTATTTGATTGAATATTAACGTTACTGTTGAAAATTCACATTTTTGAATTGAAAATTCAGCAGTTCGTTAGAACATTCAACTGTTTGGTAGAAAGTTCATCTTTTTTGGTCGAAAATGTAAATTTTCGGTAGAAAATTAATCTGTTTTGATTGAAGATTCAATTTTTTTTTTGAAAATTCAACTACTTGATGGAATATTAACGTTATTGTTGGAAATTCATACTTTCGGGTTAAAAATTCAGCAGTTTGCTAGAAAATTCAACTAATCGGTTGAAAATTCAACGGTTTGGCTGAAAATGAACTATTCTGTTGAAAATTCGTATTTTTTTTTGGTTGACTTCAACTGTTTATGACTGAAATACGTATCAACTATCACATTTTTTGTTGAGAATTCATCTTTTTTAGTTGAAAATTCAACTATGTGCTTGGTTGAAAGTGAAACTATTTTGTTGAAAATTCGTTTTTTTTTTAGTTGAAGATTCATCGTTCTTTTAGTCAAAAATGCTACTGTTTGGTTGAAAATGATACAAAGAAGTTTAATTTAAATCAGTATAAATCAACTACTACAAAAGTTACTTTTACAGATAAAAAAGCATTGTTATTTAATCTTATAGCACATTTTTTTTAAATTTTAGCACACCCGAAAAAATTCCCTGACTTAAAAAAAAATTGTTGTCATTTTCAGATTTTTCCGGGTATACAAAAATTCCCTGACAATTCCACGTTTTCCAGGTTATATTATTAAAAATTATTTTTTTTGTTAAAATACCTACTATTACATTTTTGGTTCGGAATTCATTTCGTTTGGTTAAGAATTCTACCGTTTAGTTGAAAATTTAATTATTTTGTTAAAACTGCAATTTATCTGTTAAAAAGTCATCTTTCTTTCGTCAAAAATTCAACTACTTGGTTGAAAATTTAACTATTGTGTTAAAAATTCGTTTCATTTTTGGTTCAAAATTAATCTGTTCTGGTTAAGGATTCAACTATTTTGTTGAAAATTCAGCTTTTTTGATTGAATTCAACGGTTTTTGACTTCAAATTAAAATCCTTTTTGGTTGAAATTTCAACTATTACATGTTTTGTTAAGAATTCATCTTTTCAGTTGAAAATTCAACTATTTGATTGAATGTTGAAATCTTTTGTTGAAAATTAATTTTTGTTGTTGTTGAAGATTCATCATTTTAGATGAAACTTCATCTATTTGGTTGAAAATCTAACTATTATGTTAAATTTTTTATTTATTGAGAACTACCTTTATTAACTGAAAATGTAACTATTCCGTTTTTTGTTGAGAATTAATATTTTTAGTTGAAAATTGATATTTTCCAGCTGAAAATTCACGTACTTTGTTCAAAATTCGTCTTTTTTGTGAAAAGTTAATATACGTGGTTGAAAATTCATCCTCTTTGACGAAAAATACAACTGTTTTGTTAAAAATTAATCTGCTTTGGTTGAGGATTCAACTATTTGGTTTTAAATTAAGTTTTTTGTTGAAAATTAATATTTTTGGTTGCAACCCAAAGTATCATGTTAGAAAATTCAACTATCTTGTCAAAAATGGAACTATTTATTAGAAAATTTAACTATTTGGTAGAAAATTATCTTTTTCGTAAAAAAATGCATATTTTTGGGTTCAAAATTCAACTCTTTTGTAGATACATAATCCGTCTTTTTGGCTTCAAAATTCTACAATATTTTGTTGAAAATTCATGAATTTTGCTGAAAATTCGTCTTTTTTGGTAGAACATTAATTTTCATGGTGAAAAATTCATTTCTTTGGTTAAAAATTCAATTATTTGGTTAAAAATTCATCATTCTTAGTTGAAAGTTAATCTACTTTGTTAAAAATTAATTTTTCTCAAGATTCGCCTCTTTGGTTGAAAATTGAACTATTCTGTTGAAAACTCATTTTTTGTTTGATTGAAGATTAAGTTTTGTACCTGAAAATTTAACTATTCCATTCTTGGTTGGAAATTCATTCTTTATAAGTTGAAAATTCAACTATTTGGCAGAAAATTCATGTGTTTTGTTTAAAATTCGCCTTTTGGGGTAAAAATTAATCTTTTTTGTTGAAAAACAATATTTTTGGTTGAGCATTCAACTATTTTGCTGAAAATTAATTTTGTTGGTTGAATTCAACTGGTAGAAAATTCACTATTTTTGTTGTTGAAAATAAATGTTTTAGACTGAAAATTCAACAATTCCATTTGTGGTTCATTAACTCATCTTTTTTATTTGAAAATTCAACTATTTGCTTGAAAATTCATCTTTATTGATTGAAAATTAACATTGTTGTTGAACTATTTTGTTCAAATATTCGTCTTTTTCCGTTGAATTCAACTGGTTGAAAATTCAACTTTGTAGGTCAAAAATTACCCAAAATTGGTAACGAAGTTTATGGACGGCCCCTAACTTGTAGAAGCGAATTCTTAACCAAGTGTGGATTTTTCTTTTAGGGAAATTCATCATTAAGTTTTGAAGAGATCTGTGTGAGCAAATTTTTCAACTTGGGTTTGTTTAAACTTTTATGTTACAGCAAAAATGGAAAAAATGTCCATTTTTTTCATTTTTTTTATCTTGCAACATTTGTTCCTATGCTCAGAAACGCTTGAATTAAATGAGCAGGGGTATTTGAAATGAAACAAATTTGTCAGTTGTAAAGTTCATTATGATACATAAATTCAATTAACAAATAGTCAACATTATGAATTTTGGAAATGAAATTATGCTTTTTAGTTTACAAAGTATATTGCTGCGTCAAAGTTACTTGTTTTTATCGACTAGTTGATACTTGATCATGAAAATTTGCTCATCCGATATTCTTTGATAATTTTGTAAACAAACTTTATAAACAAATTCACACTGTGGACGTTTACAGGCAGAAAGAAATTGTTCTCTTAATTCTCCTTGAATTATGTTGCAAGCTTTGTTTATTGATGATGATTTGTCATTCGATATTTTATCTTAATTTTATAAACAAATTATATAAAAAAATGCCCAGTGTGAAGATTTGAAGGCATAAAGAAATCGTTTTTTCTCTTACAATTAATTCTCCTCAAATCATGCTCCCAGTGATGTCTAAAGATTAAAATTGATCATTTGATATTTCTTTAAATTTTATGAACAAATGCCCAGTGTGGACATTTGAAGGCAGAGAGAAATCGTTTTTTCTCTTACAATTAATTCTCCTCAAATCATGTTCTCAGTAATGTCTAGTGATGAAAATTGATTATTTGATAGTAAAAAAAATTTGTTTTTCCTAATTGCTGCCAATGATAATTAGTGATGAAAATGTGACATTCGGTAGTATTTGTTAATCTTATGAAGAAGTGCACACACTGAATGATTGTCACTCGATATAATTAGTTAATTTCATAAATCAATTATATAAACTATAGTCCAGTATGGATATTTGAAGGCAGACAGAAATAGTTTTTTATATTAACTCTCCTTAAGTTATGTTGCGAGAGATGCTTAGTAATGAAAATTTATTATTCGATATTATTTGATGATTTTCTAAACAGACTGCATAGAAATAGTACACCAGATTGCTTGAGAAATTATGCAGCCTCTCGGAGTAGTCAAAAATCAGCATGTGTTATTAGATATTATTTGTTGATTTTTGAATCAAATTATATTTGTTTGTTTTGTTGTTGTTTGTTGTTTTTGTTTTTCGAAATTTGATCATTTTTCGGTCTTTATGTTTTTTGAGTTTTGAAATTTTGGGTTTTATTATGCGAACTGTTGGTCTTACATAATTTTGTTAAAGGAGAAAAAGACTGTCTTTGTCGAGAACAACTGAACACAAGTTTTAGTTTTTCGAAATTTGATTATTTTTGTTTCTTGTACGTTCTTTGAGTTTAACATTTTGAGTTTTAATTTGAGAACTATTGGTCTAACAGAATTTTGTTAGGGGGGAAAAAAGATTACTTTTGTCGAGCACAACTTAACACTAGTTTTGGTTTTTCGAAAATTGATTATTTTTGTGTCTTATATGTTTTTTGAGTTTGACATTTTAGGTTTTAATATGAGAACCGTTGGTCTTACAGAATTTTGTTAGAGGGAAAAAGACTGCATTTGTCGAGCACAACTCAGCACTAGTTTTTGTTTTTTGAAATTGGATTATTTTTGGGTCATGTATGTTTTTTGAGTTTTGTCATTTTAAGTTTTAATATGAGAACTGTTGGTCTTACAGAATTTTGTTACAGGGAAAAAGACTGAATTTATCGAGCACAACTCAGCACAAGTTTGGATTTTACGAAATAATAAAATTTTTTCCTTTTTTTTTAACGGTCGAGCCACCTAGCACAACCTTTAAGTAATAAGTTGCGGTTCTAGCTGAAAAAAAGTTTTAAAAAAATTGTACCCGTAGTTTTTGATTTTTCGAAGAACCATTTCCTGTACAACTGAGCACAATTTAGCACAACTTTAATTTTTTTTAAATGTTAAGTTTACGGTTCTAACTTCTGGGACATCTGAGGTAGCCGCTCTCGCCCCCGCCACCAATATTGCCTTCGGAACTCACAATCAATTCTACTACCTACATTCTCGCCTCAATTTTAAATTTACTCCTTTGATGCTTTAAAAAGGCCTTAAATATTATTATTCTGACCTAAAAATTTGGAAATATATTGCACAAATATAGAGGAACAGTTGAAAGAAGTTTCACCCCAAAAGCGTTCCATTAAGTATTACAAATTGTAAAAAAAATTCTACAATGTCGCATTTTTTACTCAAGGGGAAATTTGTTCCCCGTTGACTGGACTACGTAACGACTCGTATTACGATGGTACCACTGGCACTGGACCACAAAGTCACTTCCATAGAGACTTTAGCCTCTCGCCTTCGGAGAAAGCCCTCGATCGCTACTACTGTACAAAGAACGCAGGTTAAACCGTATCGGAATCATGGGATACATAGGGTGTTCCACACAGAAAAAAATATTCCAAAGAGTCAATAATGAGATAGTAAAATATTTGAACATTAAAATATGAAATTTAATTTTAATTGAAAACAAATACTTTATATCAAATTACGTACATCCTTCTGGCAACCTTATTATATTTATAATAAGTACCAGGATGACATTTTAATTATATTAACAGTATACTTA
>JAUMHM010086548.1:0-10885 GCA_032362435.1 Melikaiella ostensackeni
TAAAATAGAATAAATGAAAAAATTCTAGACCCGAATGCCAACTCAGAAAACATCTTCTTTACAATTTTATATACTTTGGGTCAATAAAAAACGATGTCTTTCAAAAGACCAGCAAAGATGTCATTTAACAATCTTCGCCGTACCTTAATATTTTCGGAGACACACTCATCTCGCGTAACTGTGCCGCCCGTTCTTGTACCCACTTCACGATTGTTCATGCTTGACTGCTTCTGTCTTCTCCCCTGTGCATACCTTGACACCCTATACTGCAGCTCATTGCAAGGACAGTCAGTGTGTATCAGAAGTTGTTTACATCGCGACTCTCTGCGTATATATTTTTGTAAGTGTAAAAGTATATTTAGTTTTTTGATATTATGGCTGAACCAATAAAAAAACTTTTCTATCAGAGAGTAAAAACATCTAATTTTGCAAAAAATTAAACGCTAACGATTTTTCAACGATTTTGAGTTCAGAAACAAAAAAACAATGATATCTGCTGGGAATGCTAAATTAGAGGCCGCTTTATTAAAATGGTTTATCCAAAAACGAGACTCGTGTCAACCGACTTCGGCAACGATGTTTCAGGAATAAGCTCGAATTTTCAATGAAATGCTAAAGGGGCCAGCAACCTTTAAAGTAAGTTGTTAAAACGTATGCATTCAAAGATAAATACTGAATTCAGCAATAATATAACAATTATTTAAACCAGTTTACTGGTGAATGCATTATTCTCAAATTCGACATAACAATGATACATAACTTCAAAAAATGACAGCTGTTGATATTATTGCTTGAAGAAAATATTTATATTTCATTCATGTATATTGTACGCTTTATCCATACATTTGCATCGATATTTTGATAATTTTTGAAAGATTCTGAAAGTACTAAGGTGCCGGGTTCAGAGAGTATATATGCGGCCCTGAGTGTGTACTACTCGTAACTTGTCTCTCTAAATCCGATTGAAACTAGATTTTAATAGCGCCCGTTACTGTGCACACCAGACCCGAGTCCGGCACAGTTACGCGAGATGAGTGTAATTGAAAAATTTCAATTCAGGAACCCGAGCGGAAAGTTACTATTTTTTCCATTCAACGCGGTAAAAAAGAATACTTGAAAATGTTAAACCATAAATTCATAAATGTTCAATAATATACAAACTAATTCATTTTAAATATAAATGTAAGAAGGGACAATAGGGTAATTGACAGAAAATATAAAAGTGAGTTACCCATGTGGCCAGGCCCAGGCCAGAACGTCTGGCAGCGTCTAGACTGGAAACCAGACGGTCTGGTCTGGGCCGTGTATCATATACATATAAACAATAGTATTTCGATAATATACAAATAAATTTATTATAAATATAAACATAGAAAGGGAGAATAGTGTAGTTATCAGAACATGAAAAAGTGAGTCATTACATTTTTTTATTGAACTTCTTGAAATAAAATAATTTTACACACTTATAAATCAATACGTCCTGTCATCGGATCCAACTTATCTTTTGTGAATTAAAATAAATTGAAAGAAATATAGAATTTTGATCCGATATTGGATGGAAAGTGATAGTGTAGTTTATACTGGTTAATGTAAATTATCACTTGCAGCCTGAGGTAGCTGGAGCGGGCGCGGGATTAAGTGGCCAAACATAGGACTATATATATAAAATATGTCTGGTTTCATTAGAACATTTTCGCCTCTACGGAAACTGACGCCGTTTCTATCGTTTACTATAATCCAATTCTTATCTTGATCAAAGATTCCATAAACTTTTCCTTGGATTTTTACTCCAAGTACGTACGGGGGTACGATTTGTAATGGAGGCATTTGTCGGAGACTTGATGGTATCGGTATTAAATCACCATATATATTTGAGTAATAATGAACATAAGGTATTATGTTTCCTCGAGGAAGTGAATTGCGTCTTGGCGCTGAACATTCTGTAAAAAGAAATATATAAATGGTCATTGCTACCGAATCCACAAAAAAAACAAAGGGTGAACAGTGATTCAAGTAAAAATGTGGGGGGTAATCTCGGCATGTGAAAAAATGAAGATTGGTAAGGGTGAAATTAAAAATTAGCGATCTTTCATTTTAACCTTACCGATCTTCATTTTTTTGCATGTCGGGATTACCCTCAGCACTTTTACCTGAATCACTTGTTACCCTTTGTTTTTTTCTGTGGCAGGAATTTACTGTTCATAATCCACTATAATAGGCTACAGTTTTTAGCTGATGTGGAATTAATGCAGCTACATTCAGGAACATAAATAATTCATGTAAGATTCAACCTGATTTTTATAAATAAATTATATGAACAAATACTTGTTTGCAGCGAGGCGTTATTCACTTCTGATATCATTTAAATCCCGTGATCCCTAAATCTTTAAAAATCGGAATGTTTTTCACTCGAAACCCTGAAATTTTTCATAAGAACAAGATTCGTGAAGAAAAATACTAAATATTAACAATCACTATTGTTATCAATGTTTTCATAAATAAAGAATCACTTTGTGTATTTTTTTTTTACAGTCATGCATTCATTTTCCCTTCAAACCAACTTAAAAGTTGTTTCAAAGTGTTTGAAAATCAGAACAAATGATAAAAATTAGTCTTTTCTCCACCCAAAAGAAAATTGATTCTTCCTCCCAAATCATTTGGTAGGCACGCAAAAGGTGATATTTCATCAAAACAATGTGTCGGAAGCAGACTTTTTGTAAAAAAGGGTTTTCAATTTGTACAATTCGAAATAGAAAATATACGCGCAATCAAAAGTGCACCTCTAGGTATATAATAATATTATATTGTTATATTTACCTATATAATTAACAAAAATCGCCAACGTAAGGAGAAAAGTTCCACAAACGATCCTCATATTTTCTGTAAATGTAGAAATCAGATTTCCAAAGTAATTTGCGAACAACGAGTGTATCTGTATAATGAGGATACTACAAGATGTTTCATTTATATATATAGTAATATGTAGTATATATACACATTTATACCAGTCGTTATCTCTGTAGTGGTCTTAAATAAACCCGCACATCTGTAAAACGGTTGGGAAGTGGGGGAGGTCCAAAGGTTGGTTTTATTTTTTAAAGAGGAGAGGAGGCATTTGAAGGTCTTACTTCCCTCGCCACCAGATATGCTATAACTGGGATTTCAGTGACTTTTACAGTTTTATTTCGTAATGAAAAGATCAACATAGCGTTCGAAGGATTATTATTGACAAAAAACGTCTGCAATAAAAAAATACTTGTCCAGGGAAAATTGTATGTGTGAAAATTAATACATTTGAGAAAACAAAGTTGTTCAAGTTAATTAAAAACAAGAATTTGATTTTAAAAAAGCTCCTAGGCTAATTTTTGTTTCTAATTACTCACACAACTTTAATTTGACAAATTTATTCATTTATACCGACAAAATTGTTCTTGGTCAAATTCACAGAAAAAAACAATACTTAAAAATGTTACATCTCAAATTTATAATTTTCATTGATGAATTTAGTAAAGTTCACAAATGCCCATGTTTAACATTCTTTGATGAATAGACTCACTTTTCTTCAAGGAATCAAATAAAAATGTCTTGCCATTGACTTCTTGCTGTCATATTTTTCGAATCAACAATAGCTGTTTATTATTTAAACACTTTCCATAAACAAATGCACATTTCCATTTTTTTTCCATGAATGATCTCATTTTTTTAAGGAACAACTAAAAATATCTTAACAATGACTTTTTGTTGTCATATATTTCCAGTTGACAGCAAATGTTGATTATTCAAATAATTCTTATAAACAAATACCTATTTTTACCTTTTTCCATGAATAGGCTCAATTTCCGTTACGGAATCGACTGAAAATGTTTTGCCAGTGACATTTTGCGGTCATATTTTTGTAATTTAAAATAAATATCAACTATTCAAACTATGTTCATAAAATAATACACATTTCGATGTTACACATAATCATGCACATTACGATATGCACATTTCTAGCAAAAGAAATAGGAATAAAAATGAAAATCCATATAGCAAATTGATTATTCGAAAAGGGAAAATGATCAAGCAACACAATAATCATTTACATTATTTACAAATAATTTAGCAATAGTGCTATGAACTAAAAATGTCTCCTAGAATTACCAAGATGTTTTCAGTTGATTCCTTAAAAAAATGAGACCATTCATAGAAAAAAGCTCGAAATGTGCATTTGTTTATATAAATTGTTCAAATAATCAACAGTTATTATTGATTAGGAAAATATTACAACAAGAAGTCACTTGCAAGACATTTTTAGTAGATTCCGCAGAAAATTGAGCCTATTCGTGAAAGAATGTTGAAGATGGGCATTTGTTTACGAGAATTGTTTAAATAAATGAAAAATTTGGTCAAATCACAAAATATGACAACAAAGAGTTATTGAAAAGACATTTTCAGTTTATTCCGTGAAGAAAATGAACCTACTTATCCAGACATTGTCTGAATTGTCTTCTACAAGTGGATGCAAGTCGTCCATCTCACTCTAGCATCTTTTCCGCTTGGTAAGCGACAATTTTCGTTTGCGCATGAGGAAAATGTGCTAGAGTGAGATGAACCTATTCCATCACCGTGTGATAAAGTGAGAAAAGAGGTATTTTCTAACTCAACTTTTAACTTTTTCATTCACATAATTCAAAGATGACGTATGAATCAAAAAGATTCCTTGATTCGATACGAATTGACTGATTATAATATTACTGCATTCAACTAAATATAAAGAATGTTTTAGTCAATTATAACGTTGAAAAAATGAAAAGTCTCTGTATCACTAATGAATATTTTTTTAAATAGTCGAGAAATGGAAAAAATTAACAAAACAAAAAATGTAAGGCATTATGTGATGAAAAAAAAGTTGTCTTTGGCAGCATGATATAAAAAATAGGTACAATGTTCTCTGAAAAGTGAAGACTTGTGCAAATTAAAATACTAGTTACAAAAGTTGTGCAATTCTAATTTTAATATTTAATACTAAGTTCAAATCTGTTACTATAATTGTTCATCTCAATTTTTATTGTATTACTTAAATAATTTTACAACTCATAATAATCACAAATCATATAACACTTGCTTAAATTCGTTTTATAACACATGATTTCTTTAAAGTCAATAATGTTTTCCTGCGTCCTATGAAATTTTGTTTCTTCAAGGACTCTCGACCCTTCGATATAACCTCATACTAAAGGATGTTTTATAGAAGCAGAAAAAGTGGAATCGAAATTAATTTCAATGCATTTTAGAAGAGGAAGCAATACATTTCTTAAAAAAATTGGTTTGGCTCCAAATTATTTGTCAAATAATAGTTATTTGACATTTGAAGGGTATCATTATAAAACTAGATAAGAATAATTTTCCGAAAATGAGTTTATTGCATGAAAAAATCTTTAAAAATCAAATACACGTTATGTTTCAAAGGATTCGTTCAGAATCTGATTTTCTAATATAATAATAATAAAAATGTTTAAATTTAAATTCATGTCAAAATTTTGTTGAAATTATAACGTAGTAATAATTTTTTATCTTTTCAGTATGAGCTATTAATTATTAAAATTGAATAAAAATTACGATTGTTTAGTGAGATTAAAGAAAAACAAAAAGTCAAATAACTTATTAAACAAATAATTTCGACCCAAACTGAATTCGTCCTAGACATGTTTTGTTGCCTTTTCCAAAATGCATTGAAATTCATTTTGGTATTATTTCTCCTGCCTTTTCTAAACCGTTCCATTATCTGAGGTTATGAAGGGGGTCGAAAGTCGTCAAGGCAATGTGAAGGTAACCTCAACAATTTTTTCCCACATGTTCACAGGAATTGAGGCGTAAAGGACAATATTTTGGAAGATAAATAAAAAGCACTAAGGAATTTCCAGCTCATCCTAAATTAGTATGATTGAAAAAAAATTTTTAATTCTTTTGTAATTATTAAAGCTTAGGACCATATAAATTTTTGTTAGAGCTGTTTATTTAGTTTTCAAAATTTTCAGCACGATATGCTTCAGTAAGTGCTTTATGAAAACAGCCTCCATTTTTCAAAACTAACCCACATAACACGCAATGTTTCAGAAATGTTGCTAAAATATTGAATTAAAACTATGGAAACATTGCAAATGAATATTGCAGCAATGTTCGAGAAACATGAAAATGTCCAGCACAGGCAATATTGGCCTAGAATATTTCAGCAACATTTCAAAAGAATATTGAATTGTGCTCACCTTATGTGTCTGAAAAGTGTCCTCAAAATGTTGTCAAAATATTGTCTCTAAAGTTTTAATAATATTTCTGTGCAACGTTGCCGAAACATTGTTTCGAAAATGTATAAATTTCATCGAAACATTGCCTTCGTCATCCTTAAAAATTTATATAGAACTTCACTTAAAGTTTTATAATGAATAAGGATAGAGAAATCAAGCACTCATCATTTAATTAGAAATAACATGTGCGTGAATTGAAAGATTTTTTCCTATTGCCGACCAAAACTTCGATTCTTTGCCTGAAATAAAATATCGACAGAAGGGATCATCTTTTGTATTAGAAACCGTACCGACAGTCAAAAAAATTTATCATCCGGTTGGCTATTCAAGATTTGATTTCTACTTATCTTGTACTATTTAGTATGATTTCAGGAAAGAATAAAACGACAAAGTCATGGCCCAGAAATTCTTTTTGAAGTCATTTTGTACTTCAGAATAATTTGATAGATTTTAATTTTTTTCCAGAGTATTTTTGCAATAACTAATTTATGAGCTACATATGATATAAATTTACTATTTCCACCTTCTCAGATTCTTCGAAAATTTATTCCAACCCAGTCCGAGAGCAGCAGGAATACATAAGAGCAGGAACATATATTATGACATTCCAAATTATCTCGTATTTTCCGACGTACCGATGAACAAGATTTATAACCGATCGAACAAGCGCAAGTGTAGAAAGTGTGTAGGAATTAGAGGTAGAAATCTTTATAATTCATCCCGTAATTTTTTCATATACACTTCAAATGAAAATTAGAAAAGTGCCCAGACTCATCGTGAATATATTTTTTTAAATAGATTGAGCTACGATTTAAAATCCCTCAATATGTTCAATTTTAAAGATTTTGACGGATTTATTATTTTATTTTATGGCACTTGCCATGTTCATTGACAAATTTTCTGAATTCTCTTTTCGACGCATTCTCAAAATGAAAAATTTTCTAGAGTGCTTCGAAAAAGTATTGTAACTTCGAAAGATAGATATTTTCTTCTAGATATTTGTGAGTGCTAGTGAATTTCACCTTAATATTTAGGTTAGAGAATCAAAAACTACATAAGCCCCCACTTTTTAGAATGCTGACAAAATTCATTTTGAAGAACCTTAATCTCAGAAACTATGATAGTGTAAAATAATGTAAGTTACAAAATTCTTGATATACAAAAATTTCATTCAGATCAGAAATCCTGAAATTAAAACGAATTTAAATTGAAAATTTTTGTATCAGAAATGAATAACAGAGATCTGTTGTAGGCTTAAAGCTATTTTCACTTTAGGAAAAATTCAATTGGAAATAAATAATAAAATAGTGATATTTATGTAATCAAACCAAAAAATACTAAATTAGACCTGAAGGAATCGTAAAAAATTCGAGAGTATGATAAATACCGCAAATCATCACCCTGAATTGAACGTCAACAAATTGGTTTTTCATCCTGGAAAGGACCGCATATATACAATATTGAAATTTGAATATTCATTTCAGATTATAAATTACCTCTTGTGATTTGTGCAAATATGCCAAATATGCCAAATGTATCGGAACTAATGTGTTGTATTCTTTTGTAGTGAAAAGAAAACCAGCGGAGATCAACAGGACGAAGATATGGAAGACGAGCAATTTAATGAAAAATATGAAAATGAAGAGAACTTCAAGATGCTGACGATAAAGAAGGTGATAATGAAGAAGGGGTTTGGAATATGATTTGTTTTTATTAATGAATAATGTTTTAATGTTAAATAATGATGAAAATGATGTAGTTTACCATACACGATATAAATGGCATTCACGCACAAGTCAATTTTAATCAAATTATGAGTACTGCTTTTCCTTATCCTTTAGTCTTTTTGTTGTTCATTATAAATCTTTTAGTGAAGCTCCACAAAAACTTTTGAGGATGACGATGGCGACGTTTTGCTGAAATTTATACGAAATTTTCAAAACAGTGTTCCGGCAACGTTGCACAGAAACATTATTAAAATTTTAGAGACAATATTTTGACAACATTTCGCGGAAACTGTTCCGACACATATAGTGAGCGCAATTAAATATTCTTTCTAAATGTTGCTGAAATATTCCAGACCAATATTGCCTGGGTTGGACATTTTCATGTTTCTCGAATGTTGCTGCAATATTCATATAGAATGTTTCCAATGTTTCAGTCAAATATTCAAGCAATATTTCTGCAACATTGCGTGTTTTATGGGAATGTTCTAGTTCTCGAAACTTTCAGATGACTCGAAACTTTCGGATACCTCGAAACTTTCGAGTACTCGAATGTTCGTGTCAACTCGAACTCGACTCGAAAAAAGCTGGCTCGACCCGACTCCAAGTTTCGAGTTTTTTTGCACACCCCTAGTTTGATGTCTTTAATTATTGAAAGATTTTTGACATAATTGAGAAAATTATTAATTTAAAAATTGTTTGTTGCTGCTTGAATGTCATCATATTTAATTCAGAGTTGATTTTCAAGTTTAAATATAAATTTGGACATTCGAGATTGCTTCGCAGCAAACAAGATAAGCCTTGAAGGTTATGAAGATAACGATTGCATGTTTTATAGCGGATAAATTCGTCTTTTTTCTGAATAATATTCCATAAATTAAACGCAATTTTGACAAACTTTTTCTTGCAGATAAGAATTTCAGGCAATAAAAATTTATCCGAGGTCACACGTCATATAAATCGTTTTATCGTATGATCGTATGGTAACATGTAGATTTCGAAAGCGAGCAAAATATTTAGACATATTTTATTTATTTAGAAACATGCTGAAATTTCAACCATTTTCCATTTTCTGTGGTTAAAAATCCTACTACTTTTGATTGAAAATTTATTCAGCTGCGGTAGTTGTATAAAACTTCAACTAATGTGGATGAAGTTTTTATAGCTTGATCTAAATTAGCCATGAATTCGTTCTCGGATTTTTCCAATTTGTTAGTATTTATAATTGTTGGGTGTTCATTTTTTAGTATTATTATTCTTGCATCAACTTTGAATTATGTTAAAATTGAAAAAGTTTTATTGTAAAAATACGATTTTTCAAATATAAATGACCATAACTTATTCTTCATTAAATTGTTTTAATATTACATTAATATTTTCAACATGTAATGAATATTTTTATAAATCCTTGTGTCAGTTTCGAGATATTAGTGGTGAAAATAATCACACGCACACGAAAGAATTTCGTTCAGAAATTATAAATATAAAAGTACCCAAAATGTCGGGTAAACCACCTGCCCCAAATAAAATATCAAAAATCAAAAATTGATATGAACAAATTTTTTCACCATTTGAAATTTACAGATATCACTTATATTGAGTTGAAAAAGATAATAATCAAGACGACGATGCAATATTTTAGGGATAAGGATTACAAATATCAATTCAAAGTCTCTCCCACAAGTTCTTTGTCTGGTCACGCGGCATTGTTATTTTAGGATAAACCCCGAAAATAATTATTCAAACTATTCATAATTCAGGCTAATATTATTAATTTCATACTTACGAAGATTCAAATATAGTTGAAGGGTTGCAGTACAGAACGAGATCTCAAAAATTTAGGACGAAAATGTTTTTTTTTTTGCAAAAAAAATTTTTCAAAAATCCAAAACATGTTGTCCTAAAGAGATGTGTACGAAATCTTATTTTTAATACAGTTATAAAAAGATTGGTAGTTCAAAACTATATAACTGACTCTCTGTACTTGTCTCCCATCTTCTTCTTTTTTTTAATTGTCCAACCTCATACCTTTTTATAACCTTTTTCTGATCATTTTCCTTTCCCTAAAAGTTTTTGAATACAGTAAAATTATGAAATAAGGTAAAGGACCCTATTACGGGCAGGGGCTCAATTTAGGGCAATTTCAATTTATTTTCATCGAAAAACATAAAATTTCCTCAGAAAAATCGCAACATTTTACTCTATAACATTATGCAACGGATATAGTTCGTAAAGATGTGTAATTTTTCTGATATTTTTATTGTACATGAGTATTAGAAAATATTTAAATTGACGCGCGACGCTCTAGATGGCGCAAAAGCGTGAGGTTGCTTTGTGTTAGTGCATTCTCGTAGTTGTTCTGTCACTTAACAAAGAACATTCTCTAATGTGCAAATCAGTTTAATGAAAGTTGAGTTGATAAATTTATAGCAAAAACATTGGCGAATATCGTGAAATACATCAAAATTTCGATAAGTTATGAAAAATACGTAAGAAGTTAGAGTGCGATTAATTATTCCGGAATTTGAAGGTGGCCCTGTTAATGACAATGCTGTACATTAAATTGTTTATAAAACATAATTTTACATTAATGATGACGAAATGTTACACATTTTTATACCTACAGCCTTTTTTCATGCCGACGTGGATTTCGTCAGGTAAAAGTGTTGTAAACGATTCTGTTTTTGAGGTTAAATTGCTTTTGCCTGGGGGTGTGATCGAAATCAAAAAATGATTGCCGAATTTTGAAGTCAATATCATGTGTTTGTGTGATGAAATTGAGTTTCTGAGTCCCTTAATACAAAATTATTATATTTTATTCATATTTTTTGATTCCTTGCAATAAGTTGTCATATTCTTTAATATTTATGTATT
>JAUMHM010086549.1:0-10883 GCA_032362435.1 Melikaiella ostensackeni
ATCAAAATGCTCTTGATTTCGGTATTATTTTTGTTGCATATCAAAATGATATTGATTTCCGTATCATTTTGAACATTCTTTTTACTGTGCGAAGAATTGAAGACGGTATTGGACATGTACGAATATGGGAATGATCTCTCGTATACACAGTAAAAAAAATGTTCAAAATGATACGGAAATTAATACCATTTTGATATGCAACAAAAATAATACCGAAATCAAGAGCAATTTGATCGTGCAGAATGAATGATCGATTTTTGGACTCATAATGATCTCATTTGGGGCCATGTATCAAGTCAAGCCAAGGTGGCCGACATTTTTGGAGTACTTTAGCTCATATGCGAGCTATTTATGATTTCTGATCGAGCAGTGTACTTAAAAAGTTAAAAAATAAAAAAAACTTGACAACAGAATATATCTTCTGTTAAGTATAGTTGTCACTTGCGCGCGGTTAAACCAAATATTTAAGCTATGACATCTGCGCCAAAAACTGGCGGCCATTTTGTTTAGTCCGACATTTAACTCTGAAAGTAGGTAAAAATGATCCGAATGAACAGATCATTATGATCTTGATAGTCAAATCATCGCTAGAGCAAAATGCTCTGTAACAAAAATGATCCCTTTTTTTTACTGTGTAATAGCCGAAAGATTCGTTTTTGTTAATTCGTGCATAAGGTAACTTTTGATCGAACGCACAGTGGGGCAAAAAGTGAAAATTTGTTCCGAAACAGCCTAGAGCCCACAATTCTCAATCGATATCGATCTTTTTTCTTGAAAATACTCTTAACTAAATTCTAAAGAGAATTATAAGAGCCAATTTTATGAATTCTTTGTTTATTACACTTCTGTGTTAACAAATAAAGTGAAAAAAATTGTAATTTTTACAACTTTATTCTTTATCTTTCCGAAAACAATCAAAATAAACTCGGAATCAATCGAAATGAGTAGAACGGCATCTAATATACGAAATTTATTCAAGAAATGTTGAAATTCATTCTTATAAACAAATTGTATTGACAAACTTCATATTTGGTGGTTTTACGACTCAAAAAGTTTTTTTTTTCAGCAAATCTACTTTGTATTCCACCGTTTGTCGTGCACAATAAAAAATATTGTAACCAATCATAATTTTTTAATTTTATAAACAGCTTATGTTAACTAAAAAAACGAATTTTTAACAAAGTAGTTCAATTTTTAACCAAACAGTTGCATTTTCAACCAAAAAAGATAAAATTTCTACCAAAAGCGAAGAATTGTCAACCAAAAAAATTAATTTTCTACCAAAAAATACAAATTTTCGACAAAATGATTGAATTTTCAACCAAAAAGATGAATTTTTAATTAAAATGATAAAACTTCGACCAAGAAAATGAATTTGTAACCAAGTGGTACAACTTTTTACCAAGTAGTGGAATTTGCAATTAAAAAAGATGAATTCTCAACAAAAAATGTAATACGTTTAACCAGTAAATGGTTTCAAATAGTCATTCAGAATAAAAGAAAGCAGCATTTATTCAAGTTTTAATTTTAAATCAAGAACAGTTGAATTCATCCAAAAAAGACGCGTTTTCAACAAAATAGTCAAGTAGTAAATCAAAACAGATTAATTTTCAAACAAACAATTGCATTGTTAAACCAAAAAAGATGAAATTTCTACCAGAAGAGATGAATTTTCAACACAAAAGTTGACTTTCAACCAAGAAAGAAAAAAAAATTCAACAAAATTGTGGAATTTTCAAGCCAGAAAGACGAATTCACTACATAAAAATTAATTTTCACACATATAGTTGTATTGTCACTCAAATAGTTGAATTTTCATCAAAAAAATTTTTGAGCCAAGAAAGAAAAAAAATTTTTAACCAAATTGTTAAATTTTCAAAATAAAAGACGAATTTTTAACAAAATAGTTAAATTTTCAACCGAAAAGATGTATCTTCAACTAAATAGTTGAATTTTCAACAGAAAAATTAATTTTTTAACCAGACAGTTGAATTTTCTACCAAAATAGTTGAATTTTCCACCCAAAAAGACGAATTTTCAACAAACAAAGAGAAGAAACGAAAAAAGGGGCAAACGGGGGAATAGGAGGAAAACTGTGAAGCCTGTGACAAATAATTAGGAATTTCGATTAATTTTTAATACTTTAAAAATATTATATTAGAAAACTGGAAATTTCGCTCAGAAAATAGGTAATTTTCAACTTCACACTTTTTAATTTCAAAATAGACACAGAAAAAGATTCTCCGATTCAAATAAAATTTGAAAAGATCGATATTTTTCACAACACAACACTTTTAAGCCGATTTAAAGTTGTTTTAGTGAAAACAGAATATATTTCTGTAAAAAAATGGCCGAATCGTGCATTTTATTATAGAATTTGTTTATAACATTAACGAATATGTTAGAAGGACAAAGTTTTCTTACTGAACATCACTGTTAGGCCAATTTGAAATAGTTTCAGTGGAAGCAAATTGTATGTTTGTGAATAAAAGGCCGAATAATGCATTTGCTTATATGATTTGTTTATAACATTAATAAATTTGTTGGAAGGACTAAGTTCCATTATTGGACATCACTGATAGACCAATTTAAAATAGTTTCAGTCAAGGCAGATTGTATTTCTGTGAATAAATGACCGAACAATGCATTTGCTTATATACTATAATTTGATAATAGCATAAACAAATATGTTGGAAGGAGAAAGTTTCATAATTAGACATCACTGATAGACCAATCAAAACAAAGTTTTCTGATAAAACATCACTAGCAAACCAATTTAAAGTCATCTTAGTAGAAGCGGAATGTATTTCTGTGAATAGATGGCCGAATAGTGCATTTGCTTATTTGATGAGAACACGACTTATTTCTTGCCTTAAAAGCCTGCATTTTACATTTGTTTACAAAATCAACAAATTTTGATTGGTTACAACGTTATTTATTGTGCACCATTAACGTTAGAATGCAAAACAGATTTGCTGAAAAAATGTTCTTTTGAATTGTAGAATCACAAACTTTGAAATTTGTTTATACAATTTGTTTATAAAAATTATTTTAGACATTTCATGAATTAATTTTGTATATTAGATGCCACTATATTGATTTCGATTGATCCCGAGTTTATTTCGATTGTTTACGGAAAAACGAAAAATAAAGTTGTAAAAATTATCATTTTTTCACTTTATTTGTTAACACAGGAGTGCAATAAACAAAAAATTCAAAAATCGGCTGCTACGATTCTCCTTCAAATTTAGTTGAGAGGATTTCCAAAAAGAAGATCGAATTCGATTAAGAAATCGGGTCTCTAGGCTGTTTTGAAACAGATTTTGACATTTTGCCCCACTGTGCAACGGAAGAGTTACCAGTTTTCTTATGCATGATGAAGGTGGTATAAACAGTTTTATTTTTAGTGTAATGGAATTTTAGTATCGCGATTGTGAAAACTTCTAATATAAAATCTGCGATCAATGAAAGAATCTACAAACGAATCTACGAACTTAAGTTTACATATCATAATTACACTGTTAAAAATGTTTGGGATTTTACAACACTTATACAATACGAGGGTGAAGTAAAATGACAATCACGGTATTGTACATGAAATCACAATACTTGTACTGTAGAATTACAAACATTACAATGCGGCGGCTCTATGCGATATTGTAAAATTGCAATACATTTGAAGTAAAATTTCAGTACATGTAAGACAACATTACAACACTAGTATTTGAAAACTTAAATGCAAAGTATTCCAAGATTATTTCTAATACAGGTATGGGAAGTTTCAGCCATTTTTACAGTGTATGTTTTCATAGCAAAATGACTTATCATATGACATCTTAACTAATCGTTACATTTATGTTGAATATTTTAGATACACTTTGTTTCCTCAAAGAAGAGGATTTCTATTTTTATAAATGATGCGGAAGATAATTGTTACAAAGAAAAAAGAGCAAATTGATTTAAAACTTAACAGATCAGTCAATACTTTTTACTAACAATATATAGGGTAGGAAGTACAACTGTGACCACCTGACAGTTGTTGACAGAATTTTTTTATTTTAATTCATAAAACAATTAGATTGATACTTATTTTTTAAAATATAATGTATAGGTATCACAAAAATTTCAATATTTCCTCCCAAAATTATACAAAAAGACAACAACTCTCACAAATGCATATACCTTTTGCAGTATTACACCCTATTCTATTTTATACAGTGGAAATGATAGCCCATCAAGTGATGGGTAAATGCCAAAATTACGTGCACACACAACACACACACACACACACACACCATTGATATTCTAAGGGCTTTTGTTTTCTGAAGCATAACTGCGCATGTAATAAACCCAGGAAATGTTATACTAGTGGAGAGTGCCATTCTAGTTTTCGAAGTACTATCATATGTTGATGTATAATAAACGAGGAGAACAATACACTAGGAGAGGAAAAGTTTTTCATAGCTTGTCTAAATAATTAAAAACATATTTACGGAATATACCTTGATATGGGTAAGACCGAAATAAAAATGTGATAAAAAAGCCAATGGATGCAAGTAGAGAAAAAATGGCACATATTGTTAAAGGAGACTTAAAATTTTCTTTACAATAAAAATATATATTTCATGCATTTGCATTTATTGCAAGAACGCGTACAATTTTGATCTTATTAATTGAAATAACTAATTACAAATGAATTGAAAAAGCATCATGAAAAAAGTATAGAGTCAAAATAAAAATACTCTCCAATTCTAAATTACGTATTTTATATTATGTGTCAAAAGAAATAAAAAATCTCGATTTTTGTGAACAAGATATTCAATTTTCACCTTAATGGAAGGCTACAATTCACGTGAATAATCAATAAAATCAAACACAATGGAATATAACAGCTTTAAAATTCTACAGTACTTATTATAGGTCAAACAGTAAAACACTGAGTTTCAACATTAAAATTAATGCCACTGTAAATTTTAGAAAGTAGACACAGTAATTATAGTTACATTTTATTATAGGTAGAAAAATGAGGATTTAAGTAATGACATTATTATTTCTTTATAATAAACCTAAACTACCAATAATCCTAATATTTAATTAAGTTTACTTTATAAAACTCAAGTATTATGTTGACATTTTAATAAACTGTACTCGCTTCGCGCAGTTCTAGTATATACAAAATGCTTTTGTGAGATTACTTTTCTCTTAAAAATCGACGTTTATTTGCACATAACGCGGATATCAATAACATGAAATTAGTCTTTGTTTTTATCATTAATAATACAAAAAAAATTACCTGTTGATTCAGAGTAAAACCTAAATGTTGAATGAAAAATGTGTTTGTAATAAAGTGAGCGGAAAGTACATTTTTGTATTTTTTTTACTAGTTGAATATTTCAATTAAAATGAAGAGAAGGAAAATAATCTTCATCACTCTTGAAAGCAAGCTTCCCTGCGTGCTTTAACGTATACTTCCCAATTGTGCGCTCTAAATTACTTTGTAAATCTGGTGAAAAATTATAAGAGAAGACTTGTATGTAGATGTTCTGAAAGTTGTGAACCACATTGGAGTATGTATTCCATGCAATAAGTGATATAACTTCCCATAAAAATAATTATTTCATATCTATTATATTATTTGAGAAGCATTAAGAGGAGCAAATTTTGCAAAATAAAAAGTGATACTTCTGTAATCAAATAAGAGCTTCTGAGTAACAGACATATAATTATACTAACTGAAACAAAAAGAGGTCATATTGACGAGAAAAAGTTGTTTTGTGCAGATAGGATATTCAAGATGCAAAATAAGTGGAATATCAGAATGAGAAACAGATTAGACATTCTAAAATCTAGACTGCGATTTGTATCTGTTAAGACTTTGTTTAAAGTTTGAAAAAATTATAATAAATATTTTTTTAGGCAGAAGTTATTTTTTAAAAAGAAAGTTTGTAATCAATACCATTTACGAAAAAAGTAGTCAGAATATCTAAAGTGTCAAAAATTTCGTGTTGTTTAATGTTTTTGCAGAAAGCTGTTCACGCTTGCAACAAATTGAGGACAAATTAAGACCGAATCCCAATTAACTATTTTACACAGAAAGAGATGAGTTTATAAAATAAATTTATAATGTAACCATGTATATTTGGAAAACATCCAACAGTCACAAAGGCAATTAATTTAAAAACGATACTTTCAAATATCCATTAAATTTAAATGTATCAGTTATTAATTTTTTGAATAAAAAAATAGATTATTTAATATTTTTACTTTGAATAGCGTAAGAAGTGCTTGACAAGACAAGATAATAATTCTCTTGCCTTGCATTCAAATTTCCTTTCTGCAATTAAATCTTTGATTTTGATTGCATGAGATCCAATTCATTCCTTTTCCATTGTAGCTTGAGGATCCATTCGCTGAGTTTTAATTAAACAATTAAACCATTGTAAATATCTCATTATTACCGCAAACTCTTACTTTTGTTATATATCAAATTTCATAAAGCAAAGACTTATGCACAAAGGATTTTAATTACTATAATCAGAAACTGCGGCTTATTTCCTTCATTAAAATTAAAAATATTATTTTCAGAATGAGACATTAAGAAATTAAAAACTGAAATCATACGTACTTTTTTATTATGCATTTTTACTGTAATACCCGAAATTTTAAATAAATATCTTCAACTCTTCTTTTTAATCCTTGAAGCTCGGTTGATAAGAGATAATTAAAAATTAGTAAAGATTAATTTCGCTGAAGGAGCACTCTCGACATTGAAGTCCTCATTCTCTTAATTCTGCTCATATTTGAACATCATTGCTCACTGTATCCATTCTAATAAATTACGAAGATTATTTGAAATTTTTTAAAGATTTACAATGTGTAAACTTTTTTTCATAAAGTATAACAAAACAACAATACTTTGCAAGGCATGGCAAAACAATATATAATTGTTATACCCTTAAAAATCGGAAAAACGGGCCACATGGGGGTCGGGGGGTCAAAAATTGTCGGAAAATGGGCCTCGTTGTTTATGGAACTCACCTAATTTGGAAAATCTGAAAAAATTGAATAATTTATATTTTAAAAATAGGCCGTGGCTGCGTTTACATAAAAATTCCACAAAAAAACCCTCACGTAATTTATTGTTGAACCCTAATCATTAATGGGAAAGATAGTAGAATACTAACTGTTTAAAAAAAAAGAATCATATTTCAATTGCAGCATTTCAATTTTTAATTTTTATTTTTACGTTAAGTTTAAAGGCATTTCTGTTCTCAGTATACAATAGTTTACAGTACAGCAGCTGTGGCGCTCGTATTTTTGCACTTACAAAGCAATTGATTATTCAGTAAAACAACGACGCCCAATAGAAACGCAGTGCTATTTGCGGAATCGAGAACGCCCCTTCCATTCAACCTCAAATCCAGTTATTGCTGACAGTGCTGATCAGCTCTCACCATTAGGAAATGTAACAAAACAAACAAAAAAAATCTGCCTGCCGCACGGGCAAATTCTCATCGCGGAGATAATTTCGTGATTTTAAACTTGCCTGGGTTTCGTCTGCTTTCGCCTCAATTTTTATTCGAGAAGTAGCGAAAGTTGCAACGCTAGCGCTATCTACCGTCATTTGAGTTCATTAAACTGGAGCAAAATGGCGATTCCTAGCTGTCAGATGCTTTTAGCTAAGAGGTGTAAAATAAGTTCTAGTGCATTTGCAATAGTCTGAATTACACTCAATTCTCGAGTTAGCGCGGGTGTCGGGCATTGCTTACTTTGACCGTGAGACTCTTCCCAGAATTTCTACGATGAAAATAGTCAGGGCCACATGAACCATTTCCAGTAGGAATACATAATATTAATTAACTGTGTTTTGTACAAATGTAGATTCTTGTTGTCATAAAGGATGAACCTTTCTTAATAATAAAGACTAATTAATAAAAAGAGGATTTTCCACGTGTATTTAAAAATAAATGCGAAATATGTAGGCGAGTGTGCGAGCTGCCCGCTTTGTCGCTACGGTATTGCGTGATTGCCTCAAGGATTTCTTTATTTATTTTTAGTGTCATTTTTTATGTGACTGAAACAAAAACTAGGCGAATAGCCCTCTTTCTCAGTTTCCACATTTTGTTTGCCATTTTTATAGTATTCAAAATTATTTTAACATTTTTTACTTCGAGTGATATTTATTTCGTTTATGTTCAATTTTAGGCCAAGCAGTACATTTAAATTTTGCTTCAATTGTAACAAAGGCATGAAATTTGGTGTGAAGATTCTTTTTAGCATTAGAACTCTTTTTAGAGGAAGCTTTGTAACGATGAAAATTCTTGAACTTCATGAAAAATGTATTTGAAGAATTTGAAATTTTAACAGTTTTATAACAGTATTGGCAGTAATACAAGGCTCTGTGACACAAATTTTTCCAAATATCAAGTAATATTCAGTTGATATAATTCGATGAAATGCTTATTGCTATCTCTACCATATACAATAATTTTCTTCCTTAAGAATTTTTGAAGTTTTAATTTTTCGTTTATAAGTAATTTTTTTTAAATATCAGGAATATAGCCATGTAATGAGTACCAAATTGATTTATTTTGACAAGAAGAATCGATTGATGCATTTAGAGACACTCTATGAACAAATGAAGTTATGATATGTACCGATTTACAAATTTTTCTGAAGTTTGTAAGAGAAAAATTCTCCTAATTTTGAGAATATAGCAATACTGTATATACTAAGTTTATTCGATATGATGAGACAAATCAATTGATGTATTTAACAGGCCTGCAAGGCCAAATGATATTATGATATATACAGATTCGTCATTTGATTAAAGTTCATAAGAAAAAAAATTCTCCATTTTTGGAATACACCAATATTTTGAGTATCAAATTTATTCGTTTTGATAAAATGAATCTATTGAACCTTCTATGATCGATGAACAATAAACAATAAATAATAATGGGCAATAATAATAAATAAATAAAATAAACAATACCCTCAAGCTACTTTTATTGTCAAAAATCCCCTTTCAAATCCCCCTGACTCAATGATTTGAAATAAAAAAGAATTATCCGGCAATTATCGGTAACATAGAAACCATTGTAAAATCTTGGAAATCAATAAAGATATTGAAATTAAAAGTTAAAAATTGGTCACATTCGCTAACAAGAAAACAACTTTTAAAAATATAACTTTTAGTACCAATAAAAATTTTATAAGCAAATTAGCATTGAATGAATTGAACTACGAAATTTTTAGAAATTAAAAAAAAAAAACAAGAATCTAACGATCAAATTTGCACAACACATTCTTGAATGAAAAAGAAAAGAACTGAAAGAATTTCCAACAATTTCGTAGTTAAATTCGAATGTTGGACGTTGAAGTAGAATTTAAATTTTTATTAATTTTAAATTTAATTTCTTGAATTTTGATTGAATGGATTATTATTTTCAGGTACTGCGTTCTCATTCAAAAACGAAGTTTATCATAGAAGTCTTTTATCATAATACAGCCACACAAAAAAAAAGTTCAAGAACTTTTAACGACACACATGTATTCCTATGTATTTTGAGTCGCCGAATCTGAATGTGAGGTCAAAATAGCACCTTTCACGATTAGTTTTCCACATAACCTTAAAAAACCTCATTTTTGAGTATGTGATGGAAAAACATGGTCTTATCATGGATTTCAAGCCGCTGAATTCAAAAATAGAGTCAGATCAGTGATCTTACAAGAAAATTTGAAACATAACCTCGAATCGAAATTACCTGAGCGGCGCTATTCAGGACCAAATTGAATTAATGTAGTTCCAGGCATTGTATCCGATACGTAAGTCAAATTAGTTTTGGTCATAGATGGCTGTATGAAAGGACAGTTATTTTTTCTATTATAATGCACTCTTTCGCATTCGAAAAACCTTCGTAGCGGCATTTTTGTTTTTGAACTTTTTTTCTGAGGTAAATCTCTTTTCAACATCCAACAGTAGTCCGCCATCATATTGTCATCCCATCTTCCTTGATATCGTTGTTCCATCACTTTAATATTTTGATGGAACCTTTCACACTGTTCTTCACTGTAGTCCCCAAAACTTTCAAGGAAGTATTCAACATGAGAAACCATGAAATGGAGCTTCAAACTCATTAAACACTTCAATTTTTTTAAACTGTCGACCATTCTCGAAATCTTTTTTTTTCCACTCTGGACTTTCAACGTTTCCCAGGAATTGTTCAACAACGTTTTCGGAAATGAGCCATGCTCTTTTCTCAACTGAAGTCATTTTCGTAATAAAAACGTCCTCTGTTAGAAGCTGTCGAATTTGAGGTCCATCAAATATCCCTTCCTTCAATTTAACATCGGACAATGGGGAAACTAAGACATTATATACTGAAAACATCGTCCCTCTTTATCTAGTGCTTTCATATATTATTTCAAGAAACCCAACTTAATATGAAGAGGTGGAAGGAGGATTTTTGATGTTTCCACTAATGGGACATTGATGACGTTTCTGGATCCTCTTTTCAGCGACATTCTTATTGGTCAAACTTTTTTTTTATAATGATTACCACGATCCCGGTTATCCCATAAGCATAAGAAACAAGGATACTTCGTATTTCTTGATTGCTGTCCTAGAAGCATTGAAAGAACTTTGAAATATCCACAAATTCGCCATTAATGTTGCTTGTACTTGATTTTTTCCAAGATGCTTTTCATATTACTGTAAACTTCTTTAAGTTTTGTTGAATAAGCTATTGGTATCGATGCATATTATGCGTTTGTGTTGTGCAATGAGGCGGCTTTCAGGCTTCATTTAGAAGAGTCTATGAATAACCTCCACTCTTCATCTTTGTAAACTCCTGGTTTCAATTCATCCATAAGTCCATTAA
>JAUMHM010086550.1:0-10883 GCA_032362435.1 Melikaiella ostensackeni
CTTGAATAGTTTAGTTATTTTCGGACGTTATTTGGAAATCTGTTGTCGGTTCGCTATATTCATTTTCAGGAGTAGGTTCGTCGGGGTTTTCGGTTGGAAAATCAAATCTAGCCTGATCGCGTCGGATTTGATAGTGAGCTACCGCATCAGGGCGAAATATTCCTCTTATAATAAAAAGACAACAAATTATGATGATTATGTTGATAAAGAGTCTGGCTAGCCGTGCGAATTTTCTCATCGCGGCAAACCAGTGTAAAACTTTCTGTTTTGGGTATAAGATATAACCATCCATTCAATGAAGGAATATAATTCCAGGTAGTTCGTGGCTTTGGGCTGACCAAAATGTTAAAAAGTTTCAAAGCATCCGGTGAATTTCCAATTAGAAGAACACTCTCTCGCGTAGGATGTTAATTGATATTGAATAATGGTTTTGTAATTTTACAAAAGGGTCCTATAGCTGATTTGACACATGAATTTGAATATTCGTCATCAGCGACGAAGTATGATCCTTCCTTGTTTGAGATGGCAATATATTCAGACTGGGAAACAATGTAAGCTGAACCTAGAAAGGAATCGCCTAAATCTTGTTTGCTTGGGCATGAATAAAGTTTTGAAAATTAAAATGACTGGGAACTAGGTAATGGTATTTCCATTAGAATAATGTCTTTTGTTCTCTTTAAACATTTCAATGTCGGAGAGTAATGCAATAAATTCAAATATTTTTTTACCATTATTCACAAGGGAAAAATTTATAAACCTCCTTATGTTTGAAGTGACATTCAAAAGTTCTTCTGGGGATATTAAGCTAGGATCCAAGATTCCGTGATGAGCAGGGGTTATTGCGGATATCAAATTTTATAGGGTATTATTATATTCATCTAACCCGATTTTTATTGACGTAGCTGCAATAGTGGCCCGTGAGTATTTTACATCGGATTTCATTCTATCAAAGCCTTCTTTCCATATTTCAAATACGGTTGAAGCAATTTGAACTCTTCGAAGTTCTCGATGAACATGAGTCAACTCTGAACGTGCTATATGTGTAATATTTGTGAGCAGCTCAGCCACATATGCGTTACATTCATGTAAATTATTTATTTCAGCTCCAATGTTCTGTGAATCATTAGTGTCAAGGGTGCGGCTTACTGATCCTATAAATTCAAATAAAGCATTTCTCCTAATTAGAGGCATATTCCGAATGTGAATAAAATCTTCTTGATTCACATCATGATTAAGAAGGGTAAGAATTTGGTTTAAGCGTTTTTCTACTGCCACTAATCGACCTTGCATTATTTGTCGATGATAATATAGATTAAATTCATGTTCTATTTTTTTCTCGGCAACAAAAGTCATAATTTGTGTGGATTCCCGAAACAATTCGAATTTTCGATCAAAAATTTCTCCGATATCCACGTATGTTACTCAGTTCGAAACGGAAATATAGGGATTAATATTGGGAAGTTTTTCGTAATATATCCTGGAATTTTTTCAAATCTCCACAATTTCAATGAGATGAGTCGAATTTAATTCAATGCCTAATGGCATGAATGAAGGAAGAATTATTGAATAAATTTTAATTTTCCAACCAATTTCCATGATAATGAGGTTGCTTATATTTTAGACCTCGGGAAAATTTTTAATCAGTTCCGTAAACGTCCAGACTTGTAAGAAAAATAAGGAAAATGAAGAAAAGGAGTGGGAACAAGAAAGAGGAAGAGAAAGAAAAAGGGAAAGAAGAAAACAAGTGCCTTGGAAAGGTTCCTTATTTGTTTCCTGCAAAATCCAGAATTTTGGGACAACTTTACGTCCTAGGCATCGAATGGTTCAATTGGTGCCTGTAACTTGGTAAAAATGTTAAAATTCGTTAGACTCAAGTATATCTAAAATCGTATATGGTCCATAATAGTATTTTTCGAGTTTGGTTTTTCTAGGATCTACCAAGACTTTAACGGATTCTCCCACATAGAATGATCGCAGGTTACTTTTGCGATCATAATAATTTTTGGAAAGGTGTTTGGAACTGATTAAGTTCTGGGTGGGGATTTCGCGTATTTCTTGAAATCGCAATATCAGATCACTTGAATAGCTTCTATGAGTTTCTAGCTTGTCTATGGGTGGGGAAGAGGAGGGTATCCGTGCAGGTCTCCCAAAGATCAGTTCAAAAGGAGTAAATTGGGTCGACTCATGGACTAAGTATTATATGAAAACATAGCAAAAGGGATCAAACTATCCCAATCTCCGTAATCATTTATATGATGACGAAGATAATCGCCTAGGACCTGATGGCTTCGCTCCAGAGATCTGTTAGATTGAGGTCTATACTCGGAGGATGTTACGTGTCTAACCTTGAGTATTTTGGCTAGGTTATTGAAGATTTTGCTCGTAAAGTCGGTTCCCTTGTCGGTTAATATTACTCGCGGGCAACCAAACTGAGTGAGAAATTTTAGGCAAAAGCGTTGGAAATCGTCTGAGCCTTGATATCAGGTACAGGAACTGTAAGACAGTATTTGGTTAAATTATTATCTTGCATTGTCAAAATATGCTTGTTGCCTTATGGTTTTTATTTCAAATATTTCTACAGCAGTCCTTAAATTTTAAAGCCCGGTTAGAAGATCAGATGTCGCTTTCGTTCGTAAAATTTTTCTTTTACTATTATGCTCGAAGTTCTGAAAGGGCCTTTTTTGTGATCGCGACTTGCCCTATTTGTGGATTTCTATCATCCAACTTTCTGATATTTACGTTATACAAATCTAACAATGTTTCCCATAGTCTCGTTAGGTTTGGATTCTGTATTACTAGAAGCTTCAGTAACAAGGAAATCTGAATCAAGAGAAGAATTTAAGTGAGCCTTTATAGTGATATCTCTGTCGCTTGAAGTATTTTCCGATTCGTTATTAGATTCGTCTGCATCTGAGTCATAAGTCTCCGTCTCTGTAGGACCTTCAATTAATTTAGGAGTATTCGTAGTATTATCGTCGATGTCTTCATTAAGCGCAGTGTTTTCTATTGGGTTTCTAGGGTTTGAAAATTATTGGCTATCTGTAAATTCTGATTAGAACAAGTATTAAAATGATTGCCAGACATTCCTTTTCAGTCGTGCTGCAGTTTCTTTTGGCAGAATTTAAGGTCCTAGATGCATAAGCGATTGGTAGATCTTGGCCAAGCGGACCCTGACTCAAGACCGCTCCAATTGCGAGATCTGATACATCGGTAGTGATAATAAAGGGTAAGTCGAACCAAAATACTTGAAGAATTCGCTCATTACACAATATAGTTTTCATATTTTCGAAACTGTCCTGCTCTTCCTTTTCCCATTTGAATTTAGTGCCTTTTTTCAATAATTTAGGGAGAGGTTTAGTTAGTTCGGCAAAATGAGAAATGAAACGTCTGTAATAGCCTACTAACCCAAGAAACTATTTCACATTATTTGTATTTTTGGGAGTAGAAGAATCTTTCACGGCACGAATTTTGTCAGGAGATGGTCTCACACCATTTTTGTCGATGATGTGACCGAAATGGGTTACTTATTTAGAAAGGAAAATGCATTTTTCGGGTTGTAAGGATAGTCCAGCAGACGAAAGCCGATGAAATAGTTTTCGAAACTTGATTTCATGTTCTTCTAATGTGAATGCGAAACCGACAATGTCGTCTATGTACATAAAAAGTTCTACACCCTGTAACCCACATAGTATGCGATCCATGAGCCTTTGGAAAGTGGCAGGTGCGCCAGTTTGTCCAAATGGCATGCGAAGAAACTCATAATGACCTTCGGGGGTTGAAAGGACGGTTTTGGGACTATCACGAGGATCATGAAAATCTGATGGAACCCACTTGCAAGGTCAAAGATTGAAAAATATATTGCATCTCCCAATTGATCAAAGATTTCGGTGATATTCGGAAGAGAATACACATCTTTAATTGTTTTTTTGTTTAGTGCCCGGAAATCAATCATCATGCGCCATCGTCTATTACCATGAGAGTCATTCTTCTTGGGACTATCCAAAGAGAGAGTTATAAGGAGAATTTGAAGGAGTTATAATATCATCCTTCAAGATATTATCTACTTGTTTTCGAATCTCTTCCTTATGAATAGGTAGAAAGCGATATTGTTTAGTATGGATGGGCCTTTCATCAGTAACAGGAATGGAATAGAATTCAGCGTTAGTAGCGGGTAATGGGTGATTTTCTAGATGGAAAGGTGTGGAAATTCTTGGATTGACCTTTTGACGTGATCGGACTCTTTTGATGCGAAATGATCTAGCCTTAATTCATTTATGATTTCATTGATTCGTTGTCCAGGAACTATTCCTTACATCTTTTCCGAATTTTCATCGATATCCGAGGTTTCAAGTGTTTCAAAGAAAATCAAAGTCTAGGGCTTGATTTTGACATTAATATCTACTTCTCTGGTGCTTATGACTTAAACATAACATGTACCGCTTCTATTTGTTACTGCGGCCTTTCCGATAAAAAGGTCAGGTCCTCAATTTAGTGTGCGTATAATTGGTCTACTTTTAGTAATGAGAGAGTTATGATGATAGGAGATTTCTGCTCCTTCAATTTTTAAATATTCACTTTCCAAAATACCATCTTTTGGAAGAGTTATGTCTATATCAGTGACACGGAACTCGACCAGTGTGTCGAAAACATGAATAATGCTCGTTCCTAAGGTATTCACCTCACCTAAGGTTATCCCGGTTATTCCAATTATTTCTGAGTTATTTATGTAAATATAATGTGTTTAAGAGATGTGAATTTTACTAAATTGATTTCAGAACCTGTGTCTAGTAAGAATATTCCTGTTTTGTTAATGTACTCAAAAGAAGTGACTTTAATAAGAGGAGTAGGTTCTTCAAATCCAAATACGCTAATTTCTGAATCTTGGTACCTAACAGCCTTACTGTTGGTACCATTGAATCTTGGGCTTCGCTCGCCGACGGCTGGTCTCGACGAGCACCGTTCGAGTTTAAGTGACCGATGGAATTAATATTATTCGAAAAACCTTGCTCAGGGAACGAACTAGAAAAAGGTTCATTTCGACCTTAGGAACTTGGTCGATAGCATTCTTGTGCCTTGTGACCATATCTACCACAATTGAAACATTGTTTACTATTTCTAGGTCGAAATTTATCAGTGTTGTTAATTGAAAATTGGGGCCTATTCGTGGAAAAACCCGAGTTATAAAAACCATTGTCAAATCGCGGTTGGTATGAAGTAGGTCGAGAAAATCGAGAATAAACCTTTTGAGTTTGATTTCTTTCCATGAGAAATCTTTTTCTCCAAAAGCTAAAGCTATAGGCCTTTCAAAGGTTGTTGGAGCTCTTGAGGATACTCGAAGTTCTAGTTCAGAGGAAAGTCCCCTTAGGAAACTTCGCAAAGCCATATCTTTAAGCGAGGTAATCATTGATTTGGCTTGATCCTCTGTGTAAGAGTCTCTTAAAACAGTTTCTGCGATGCTTATTAAATAACGGACTCCAGAAGTAAACCCAGGTACGCGTTCATGAGGTTTCATCGAAATTGTAGTTAATTCTGCAATACACTGCTGATACGTTTTCCCGGACGAAAAATAGTCCTTTAATCGATCTATGAGATCATTTGTTTTTCAATGTTTTGACCGTCTATGCAATATCTTGCGGTACTTTTTAATTTTGCTGAGATGGCTTCAACAGGAGTGGATTCTTAACATGTTTCGCCGAGGGTTGACTGAGCATCACGGATATCTTGAACATAAATTCTAAGGGGAACACTATAACCATCAAAAGTGCTGATAGTTGTTAACGCATTTTGTGACGCAGAAAACTCGCTCATAGATATGACTGCTCCAGAGAGATCTTTGCTATCGCCGATCTGACACTTTTTCAAAAAATAATTTCACGCGATTGCTACTCAGAATTCAAGAAAAGTTATTTAACTTCCTTGAGATTTACGAGCAAAAACATAAAAGATGGGCAAGTGACCGACAAATAGCTTCTTAGTTATCTGCTTTCAATAAAACACAATCCCACTTCTGACACCAAATTTTCTATGTCACGTACTGAGGGTTCCAGCATGTGATCATGGTCAACGACCCTTGAGCGGCAAAGGGTTGTGGTTAATGTTTGCTTTGCAAATCTCAGAGGACAGGTGAAAATGAATTGAAGAGAGAGAAAAATTGAGGAAAAGTTACATTTATTATAAAAAGGTGCAGAAGCCTTCAAGAGGAAAATTACAAATGCAAGTGATGATGATCTAGAGAGGAGTCAAGTATATTATTATCAAAATGATGCTTATTGTAATTCGGGGAACCCCAAAGAGAGAGAGAAGGTTATCGCAGGGACAAGTGATAAATTTGGTCTATCTTCAACCACAGCGTTTATTTTCACATATTCTCATACCATACCTATTACTTATACAATTATATTCATCAATACATTCATACTTATTCGTAACTCAACTTCTGTATAGTTTTAGAAAAGAAAATAACAAAGATTCGGAGAATCGGAGAGAGAAATTCCCAGGACGTTGCAATGCAAATGTACTATTTATGTAAAACTTATTACAATCGTGAAAGATAAAATTTAAAAATATATAAATGTATTTTCATACTTAGAAGGATCATTGTTGCAACACTATAACCTATAATGAATAATTAGAAACACGTTTGACCTAGCGTTCACAGCGACAAGGATTTATGCGTACTTCCGGTGTTTATGGACGGCACCACGGTGGAAAAAAGTAACCCTTGTCGAACCGAGGAGTACCAGGTCAAATTTTAGGACGTAGCTCGGATGTTGTGGGAAGTGACGAGTTGGACAGTTTAGTCTGGGATCCGAAGAGGAGAGTTTGTGTCCATTTCAGGTCCTGATGATCTGATGATTGATTTTTGTGCAGAATGTTCTCCTTATTCTGAATATATCGGATGCACATGGCAAATTCCCGGTCGTTTTGTTGTTATTTGACCTTTCCCGTGTTTAAATAAAAAACAACATATCTCTGGAAGTTATGAAAATTTTGAAAATATTTATTCATGATCATACAAAGAAGTGTGATATGCACAAATTTTATGAATGGTGTATGTTGATTTAATTGATAGTTTTCGAGAAAAACAATAAAATAGTGTTTTAATGAAAAACTATTTCTACAGTGTATTTTTCATCACTTCACAATTTTTTTTCGTAATCATATAGTACTCGCTGAGACAAAGACAATTTCTTTTGGAATTTTTCCAATTAGACTGTTAGTTTAATTTTCACAAAATTCGAAATGAATACAAACTTTTCACGTCTGTGTGTACGAGTGTTAGTAACAGCATCGAATCGTGACAGCGGGGGGTGGGCCTGTGTGCGCCTGTGTGTGAGGGTTTGGTCCAGGTTTCAGACCTGCAGCTACCAAGCCCCCTGCTGTCACGATTCGATACTGTTACTAACACTTGTACACACAGACCTGACAAATTTTAATTTAGGGGCTGTTCAAGTATTACGTAGGCAAACAAAAGAATAAATGTCATATTGACATCTTTCTCAGATTTGCATTGATCATATTATTATCTCTCTCATATTTGTTCTTTTGTTTGCGTACGTAATAATTGAACAGCCCCTTATTTCAGAGGGAATTGCCTTCGTCTCAACGAGTACTATATGCTTACCAAAAAAAAATTGTGAAATGATAAAAAATACACTGTAGAAATGGTTTTTCATTAAAACGCTATTTTATTGTCTTTCTCGAAAACTATCAGTTAAATCAACATACACCATCAATAAAACTTGTGCATATTACACTTCTTTGAATGATCATGAATAAATATTCTCAAAACTTTTATTACTTTAGAGATATGACATTTTTTATTTAAACACGGAAAAGGTCAAATAACAACAAAATGACCGGGAATTTGCGATGTGCACCCGATATATTCGGAATCAGGAGAACATTCTGCACAAGAATCAATCATCGAATCATCAGGACCTAAAATGGACATTTAAGTACTCTTGGATCTCAGGCTAGTTGCATCGAGATTGATCGTTCCGAGAACGATCGTGGTCGTAGCTTCCGGATAGCACAGCTATCATGAATTAGAAAAAAAATAATAACTTGAAAATATATATTTCGGACTTCGAAAGCACCAAGCCGATGCAATGGCAAGCTATTGAAGCTTGTTAATACTTTCGTGAGCCTATTTAATTTGATTTCTTCAAATTAGATTATAATCGAAGTAAATTCGTAGAATCTTAAATAGCCGATTTGAGTATCGCTGGGATCGGATCGGATTGATTGGGTTATCGGGTTATTGGGTTCGCAGGCCAACAGGTAAACCCGCAAAGAACGAGCTCGAGCTGACTCGAATATTCGAGTTCTTGAATAGTTTCGAAAACTTTAACGGTTTCGATTTCTTGGAAGTTTCAAGTACTCGAATAGTTTCGAAAATTTGAACGGTTACGACTTCTCGAAAGTTTCGAGAACTCGAAAAATTTTGAGCTACCCGAAAGTTTAAAACTTTAATGTTTTCATTAGGTTAACAATGTTCTCATCAGATTTGGTACCGAGGGTTTCTCAGGTTTGTCGAATTCAACTCGTCAGGCACTTGATGCAGTCCATGGCTGGTGATGGATACCGGGTTCACACGAGAAAAAAGTTGAGAAACGCAAAAAATAAGCATGAGCCAATGGCGGTATATAATAATAATAATAATAATACCATAGAAAATCAGGTTGGATATTGATTTAATCAAAGTAACGAGAAAATTGAGTCGATTGACTCAATAAAATAAAGGAAATAGAAGCAGAAAGCTGATACACCATGTTACTGAAACCAATCACCCTCGGAACATCGAGACATTGATACAAGCAATATTGGATGAGATTATAGACTTCCAATGATAGAGACTTGATGTTCTTACTGCTAGAATGCCTCGGTATAATAAGAGAAGGGGCTGCGTGGTTCCAACTAGAGAAAGATAGGTCAAGCAGTAAACCTGTAATGGAGCTTACTAACATCACAGACACAGGCGTTTTAGCGATTTTGAAAAGGGGAAGTAACTAGAAAGCCCCAGGTTCGGACATGGTGCACAATTTCTGGTACAAGTACCTGACGGGTGTGCATCCTGTGTTGGCAAGGTGTTTTCAAAAAATAATCGAATATCCAGATCTCATGCTGCATCAGATTTATGCTCAAAGGCACCACGTACGCGTGCTCTAAACCAAGTTTCACTCAAAAGATCAGGCTAATGTTTGTACCCTAGAAATTATGTTCTGGGGATGTAAACTGAGTATTTCTATGGAATATGAAAAAAATCGTTGGTCCCCTTAAAAAAAAATCAATATTTGTTGTTTCTTGACGAATGTATGTGATTTTTCTCAAAAGGAATAAGGAAGAAAGTATTCTCTGCTTGAAACCTTTAATTTTTTATTAAACCTCATAATAGATCGCATTTTCTATTAAACACCTATTTCGTGTATATTACATCAGTTTTTTTCAATATTTTCTTTAGCTACTATGCTTGAGAGAGCACATCGTCAGAAGTCCGGTTTAAAATCATTACTTACTTTTACCAAAACATTGTAAGGAACTTCCTAGACCATCGGGAAGTAGGCTACTGAAGCCTAATGATCCAAAGCTGAATTTCATCTCAATACAACATCTTCACAAGAAGTTACAAACATAGTTTTGTAATTTTAAAATCTTTAGCTCAACATGCACTTGATATAGTCCGTGGCTGATAATTGGAAGAATCGGATTCGTCTGACATAAAGGTGAAAAAAACAATAATTATGAAAGACTTCACATAAGAGGTACCGGGTTCGGTCCCTGAGCCAATACCTCTGGAAATTTTTCAGTGTACTTTTATTGAGGTTCTGGTGACTCGGATCCCACCTTAAGCTATAGGTCCTCCCAACTGCACCTGATTATAACCCAGTCCGTGAATGGTGGGGTGAAAAGAAATCAGGCTTCCAAATATGTCATATTAAACTTGACTAGATCACTTGACTGCATTATAAAAATGCGTCCATAACTAAAAAAAATACATACCGGGACAGAGCCGTGCATGAAGTGTCGTCCGACAAATTCTAATTCAAGAACAAAAATGCCTGAGCCATATAGGGCTGTACCTAAGGTTTTATTTTTTTTAATACTTATGGGGGTGTGTGATGGATGAGCGAGTGTGCCGATTGCTGAGAGACAATACTGCAAAGCTTACTCAACATCTTGCCGTAGTTTTCTATTGATATCAGGATAATTTTGGGTCTGAAGAAATGCACAAAACTGCACCTATCTCGTATAGAGGTAATCACTTTACTTCAAGCGGACGATCGGGATCTGATTCAGTAGATGATCGATGGGAATCGTATAGGTACCTCGGTACATCGCAGACTGGGGGACCACTCCGAACTGTAATAAAAAGAGGGACAAACTGGGAGAAGTGTTTAGTGTACACTACTTAGTCACTAGTCATAGCTATTATACCGTTTAGTAAAATATGGACGCACTAGATATTTAGTGGAATCGACTAAACGTCCGTTTAGTCAGCCCTATTAGATGGCGTTAAGCAGCCTCTACTGAACGATTCGTAGTGCGAACTAATCCTGTTTAGTAGGTTCTACTGCACGCTTTGTCATTCATACTAGTTCTGTTTCGTAGGTCTTATTAATCCAGCGTGCTGTTTAGTAGCTCCTACTGCACGATCAATGAATTTTACTAGTAAAAAAAGTGGTGAATGATAAGCACAGGGTTCTAGAAAAAAACGTGATGGAAGTTTCGAATATTGTTTTATTAAGATACTTAAATTCATATTCACGTAAATCGAAATGTACATCAATTATTATTCATCAATCCACTATTTACCATTTATACTATATTACACAGCATGTCTCAGCGTGATGAATTCAGTCCCATCATTTGAGCATTGATGT
>JAUMHM010086551.1:0-10882 GCA_032362435.1 Melikaiella ostensackeni
ACTATTATATGCATGACTATACATACTAGAATACATATAATATGCATATGCGATACATACAGTATATACCATTTTTTATATAACTAAATATATGAAACTAAGACGCTATTCACAGGTCGCTCTAATTTTAGAAATTTTCGGTTCTGTCATCAACCAGAATTTTGCAGACGTAGTAAGAAAATGGAAAGCCCTTCGTCCCACAAAATTAGAAACCGGCAGATTTTTCCTCAACTATCAATAAGGAAAATGTACTGCGCAGGTCACTGGAATACACAAATTCTCAAGTATGCCGAAAATAATACTTTGAAGAGTCAATAAAAATCAAAGCTAGGATTAGCAACCTTTTTTCGTCTTTGATAAATATTTCTTTGACTGGATCACGTGAAAAATCTGACTGTAACAGCTCACCGTCGAAGCGTCAAAATGTTGCGGTTAACGTAGAAATTATTTGAATTGATCAGACGCTTAACGGATCAAGCGCCGAGTACCAATATTTACAAACATCACTGATTCTAAAACTCCGGGATTTTTCATAAAAAATTAAATAAGCATCATAGCTAATAATTCTACTGTTTTGGTACACATGAGAAATTGGTATGGACCTTGGATTGGACAAGTGTGCCAAAATTAATCTTAAGCGAGGACGACGAGTCGATTGTTTTTGAAGATAAAGATCAAACGTGGTTTGAAGCTTCATGTTATTTAATTTGAAATATTTATAAAAAGTTAACATTTATAATTCCTATAAAATAATTTCGTTAACAAACCTCCAGATCATAATTTTCCCTGCTAAAGCCTTATTATTAATAATAATATGACACATTTTGTGATTAGAAAACTTTACAGAGATGATAGTTTGTACTTTTAGTTATTCCTTTTTATTGTTGAAAACAAAATACATCAACAATAGCCATTCACGTACCGCTTTTTGAGAAAAAATATTTTTTTGTGAAAATTTTTTAAATGAACAAAATGACAAATCAGCAACCTTGCGTTTGTTAGAAATTACATACGGAATAATTCGAAAGAAAGAATAAGTGGTCAGGAACCACGAGATGATTGGCAAAGATACGTTCCTTAACAAGCGGCGTTGCAAGCGGCCGAGACTCTTGGCCTCAAATCATCCAGGCTTAATTGACAGTGTCATTTCCACCCTTGTATACCGTAGCCGTATCTTACGTCAAGACGTTTCCAGCGATAGGTGCAGAGCGTGCCATGCACATTCTGAGCCTCTATAGCATATTCTATCTGGGTGTCCAACTCACGCGGAAAAGACGTATCTCCGCAGACACAATGCGGCCCTAAGAGTGCTTTATTACCATTTTTGTGACTCTCATGATGTTGGCCGCAACCCTTCCCTGCTGAACTCTCCAAGGCAGATAGAGTCAATTGTGGAAAACAAAAACTGCTGAATTTACCGGAACTACCAATTCGATCCAGAAGTGCATATTAAACACTCGAAACCTGACATGGTACTCCTAGACAAAGAGAGAGAACTGTGTTCGTGATCAAATTCTCGTCTCTGACCGACGCCAATATCACAGTCAAGGAGAAGGAAAAGGGGAAGAGGTATCAAGACCTTATACGGGAGCTACGGGGAGTGTACAAAGAATATTCGGCAAGAATGATTGTCCTTGTCATCGGTGCTCTAGGAGGTGCAAAACCATCGCTGGTTCATAACCTCGAAGCCATTCCTGCGTGCCAAAAACATGTCAAGGCACTTGCGAGGTGAATGCAGAGAGATGTCATTCTTGGGTCGCTCCGTGTCCTAAAGGCACACGGGGGTTTCGCTGGCCTGTCATTGTAATTTCATCGTGACCTGTGATCACCCACCTCAGGGTCGTGAGATGATGCCATAGGTGCGATTTACCGTATCAAGGCTAATGCCGTAAGAGTAACGGAGATAGTAATAAAGCACTTCTAGTGCCGCATTGTGTCTTTGGATGTAGGTCATTCCCGCGTGTCTGACTTCAACCCGCGTGATTTAAGAAAAGCAAACGCTAGCTCTAGCGACGTTGACTGATCATTCACATTTCTGTAAAAGTTTGAAGCATTTTTCTCACTTCTGATGTTGAAGACGGCATCAAGTGATTCAGCAGCCTTTGACGCTGCTTTGTACAGAAACGCTCCGTTGCCCACTTCTTTATGTTTCGTCCTGAATGCGGCGCTCTGGCATGCCCAGGCATGGTTAGGTCTCTCCAGAGCCGATGTGTCGTATATTGCTTCTGTCAACGAGCTTAGGGTCCTCGGAAATGGCAGCAAGACGTCCTCGCTTCAAATGAATCTTGGCGCATTTTTCCACTTTGTCGGACCCTGGCAGTGAACGTCCTGCCAGATGTTATGCAGCCAATTACACACTGAATGCGAGACGCGTACTGCCGTGCCCAGCCTACCCTTGTGCTGAGTTGATGCATGCGCCTCTTGCTCTTATGTATATCTCCACGAAGCGCGTCATCCATCTGAGCCAGATCTTCGCGCTTACGAGAAACCTTGATGTTGATATTTCTCCTGGTCCTAAAGCATCGCTCTTTCTCTACTGGATGCCTTCCCGAGGTTGGTCTTAGCGTCCCTGAGACCATACTGATACCATACTGGTATCACAGCACTCTAGCAGGTCGTCCCTCAGTCGATCCGTCCACTCAAAACTACTGAGATATTGCCGGTTCATCGTATTGACTCCATCTTGATTCGCTCCTCCAACTCTAAGGTAGCCGGCATTCTTATCCGACCCATTGTCAGCTAGGAAAAGGTTCGTACACCCTCGCAGAGCCCCGCATGCGAGTGTAAGACTACTCTGGAAGATCGCCCGGTATGCCAGAGGCACTGGTTGAGACATCACTCCCTGGTACCATAGGGTCCACTCTCCGTGTACTGCTTTCCGACACTTGCAGTAACGCTCGCCTAAGCGCTTACCTTTTTCTCGTGTGACGTTGAACTACCAAACGCTCCCCTCAGCTCCTGTATCGATTGTCAAGTTCGCACATCCTGCGAGTGGTGTACTCCGTACGCCACGAGCCCATGAATTTTTTGTACGTAAGGTAAACTGATTTTTTTACAATACATTATATACCTTACTACTATACGATACTATATCTTTCTGGCACTGGAGGGGTCTTTCTTTTTTAATGCTGACATTCTCACTGATCCAAAAGCACAAAAATTTGAAAAATAATCATGCACGCTAAAGCACCACAAAAACACAATTTAATGACAGAGTACGAGCCAAATGAACAGCCGCCTATGTGAACGAGTACTAACCTTACCTGTACTAAATTCATCCATTAGCCGTCAGCTTCACATGTTAGATCTATCCTACAAGGGAGGGGGGGGGGATTTTTCACGGAGCGAAAGTGCAGAGTTAAAAGTTGTCTAAACAATTACAGCTCCTTTCGACTGGGTTTGTTATTAAGTTCAATAAATTTCTAAAATTGGGTCAAGTAATAAACTATAAATTTAATAGTATCTAGTGTATTTAATATTTAATACTGTAACGTGACATTTGGCGACATATACAAATAAATGGGGAATAACATCACTCTACTATTAAAAACTAATCCTGAGGGCTCGAATTGGGAATCAAGTTAGGTTTCTCTTCCTCATGGGATGTTAGAATCGTCCGACCATGGTTAAATTATTTAAGCGACTGTCATGATACTGACCAGTGCTTTTCGGTATTTGCTATTTTGCATGTACACTGAGGGGCCGAGGGGCTCAGAACATTCTATTCACTCACAACCCAGGTGACAGGGCAGATAGACGTAGCACTGAGGATCGAGCACAGACGAGTCGATCAAGAATCAACGACGCGGGTACTTGGCAGATCAAGAGGACCCTGGCCATGCGTACGGATGTGAGTCTCGTCGCTCTACATAGCCAGGGAGATGACGTCCGGGTTCCCGACCCGAACATCAACAAACCGGCACGTGCTCGCGGCTCGTCATGTTGGGAAGACTGGAGCAGGTGAGGCGTGCCATTGCTCGTGTGCTCGCTGGACAACGTGGTCCTAGCGACACATCTCAGATTCCTATTCGAAACTGAGTCAGACCGCTCACTAATTCTACTGCGCATGACTGAACCTTCGACTCGGCGGTACCCGAGTTTCACGGCGTCAATGTTCTACTCACTCTCAGTTCAACTCTCGTGTGGTTAAACACGTCATAAATCTTGGGTACGTCCATTTTCTTCCGACTTCGCGTGTTTCGAGATGCCACTCGGACGAGGTTCTCTGCGGGGTCGTCGAGTGATCGTAGGTAAGGATTGATTATCCATCTTTCCTCGCTCTCATAATTTTTCCAGTATTGAAAATCGGTAATTAGTATTTGAGTGGGCCACAAGAGGCAAATTTAAGAGCTGTCAGCAATGGCTGTCTGGTAGTCAACCTCCGCGGTAAATTATATTGCGTAACTACTTTCTAGATGAGTGGAAGTCGGCAATTTCACATAAGATAGTCAATTAAGGGATTTAATTTGTCATTCAACTATCCAACTCGAATTTGAAATGTTTATTTTTCCATTTCATTGTTAGTTAAGTGAGTACTTTTACCTCGGGGTCGTCTCCCCAAAGCTAAATAAAATATAATGTCTGAAATGTTATTCTCGTAAGTTCGATTTACTACTTTCTTATTCAATGTAGGAAGATTAATTGTACTCGCTAATTAGTCACGCGGCCATACGAGATGGCCGGTTTCGAAAATGCGAATTCTTCGGTCATCATGTTTTGTGGAGATAAGATTATAATTAAATGCTAAAATATATTGGATGCAATGGATATGCTTTCTTAAAATTTACCATCCTCTCACTCGTGACGTCATTCCTGACCACTCTCTTCTCCGCCTTTCTTAATATCTGACTAGCTTGGTGCAATTATTGAACATTGTTGTAGCTCAAAATTTAGAAGCGGTTCTGAATTGGCAGTTTTGTGAATTGCCAAAATTGAGTGAGCCCTCGGACACTTCAAGCTAAGGTCTCTTTTGCTAATTTTAACGGAAAATTAGCTAGCGCTCAACGGAGTAATTTTTAAATTGATGAAGCACGTCAGTGATCGAAAATTCTTATGATAAATCAAACTAATTTAAGGGTTATAGTACATAATTTAACAATTCAATAATTCATTAAAAATTCATTAAAAATTTAAGCTTAACATTTCTTAAAGTATCAGGGTATTTGAAATACTTTCAAATTTACAATTTCTTAACACAATTTGAAGAAATTGAACTTAATCACGAACCTACACTAAGGATATGAATTGCAAGGCCCAATATTGACAAGTTCGACTTGACAAGCGACTAATTGGCAAATAATATCTTGACTTGACTTTAGAGTTTCTAAATTCTTAATTTTACTAAGAAAGGAATTTATTATTAATTATTTTTAAAAAGGGCATAATCGATCATTCTACAGATCGTGATTTTTTTGCAGGATACCAAAGGAATGTGAGCGAAAACAAAACCTCATTTGCAAACAACTTTCAGCTCAAATCGACTCCACCGCATCGTGCTTAACTTATAAAAATGCACTTATTAACTCCCATTTTAACTTAATGCATAGAACATAAGTTGCTGATTTAAATGCTCATGATAATACAAAAACGTCAAAAATAAAGCTACGTTCTTATTGGCGACAATAACGAATAACGTAAATATTACCGCTAATGCTGAGGTGTGTGTTTCTGGACGTAGATGGTGGTTCATGTTCTCTATTAATTATCTTCTTAATTATGTTTATGTAGGATGTTAATTATGTTTAAATGTAACTTTTATTCATTCATTTCTTTATTTATTTAGGAAATGAACGGGCTAACGCACTTTTATATATAAAAAGAATCAAACTAAAATAGTAAAAAAATAGCTTGAAAAGAATAGCCCATCATTGGCCAAATTGATGACAGTGATATAGAGATAGTAACAAATGTGCTAGAAAGTTGTAGAGCTAATTATATGCGATGCTACATTGGTCATAGGAAGTCAAGCATAGACGATATTATGCCACACCACTGTCCATTAGACTTAGGACTGTTCGCAACTCTAGTCGAAAGTTAGACTGGAAACTATCAAAGAAATCGATTGAGTCAGAGACTAGGTTCGCCTTTTTACATGATTTGTAAATAACAGAGTTGAGACCGTAGTTTGAATTCGAATTTAAACGTTAATCTTAGTTTTTTTGAGAACTTATCTGGTCGCACTATAATCATGGTCGAATCTACTCATGGACATTCCTAGTTGCCTCGTTGCAAAACGCAAAAAACGATATTGAACTCTTTCCAGCCTGATTTTGCTTATCATGCATTTCGGAGACCAAATGACCGACTCATACTCGAGATGCGGTGTGTCCAGCGAAAAGGTCAATTCCCATGTCTATCACCCTTGATACCCTCTGCAATTCATACCTAGCAATTATCTAGGGATATTTTTAACTAATTCTCCTTCTAGTGAAGGATATGATCGCGCATTTCTCAATATTAAACGACATCCCATTCGCACTGCTCCAAGTTGGAGACGAACCAAATCGTCCTGCAAGTCTATGCAGTCCGATTGGGATTTTATCTCCTTATAAAGTTTAAAATCATCTGCGAATAATAGAAAAAAAAACACATTTTAGTCACGGTAGACACATCGTTATCTGGTCGGAAAAAACAGAAGTTCAAGTTTTGTTTACGGGACCCCCCACTTTTGTAAGGTTCCCGGAAAAAATTAACAGCATTTTCTTTGATCGGACAATATTAACAGTACCGCCCATCCCCTCATTTTCCTGATTGAAAATACATCCGGAAAAACTCAATTTTTTACAAACATGAGGCACAAAGGTGTAATTTTCAATGAAATGATTAAAAATTACAGGTACCTCTTAAAACACTTCCTAAATGTGACAGAGTCACCGACTTTTCATTTTAATTGCTTTCACCCCCCTCCAGCATGCTCAAAACCCACTGAACGAGGTTCAAGTATATTGTGATATATTGGTCGTAATTATTACATTCTCGAAGCTTTTTTCTAATTATTTTAAATAGAGAAATAAAAAAGTATCCTTATAACATGAACTAATTGGGTGATATAAAAAGTCAATATGGTGAATTCATTTTTTTGTCAATTGTTTAAGCAACTCTATATTGTTTGAACGTATTTTTTGTCAGGATGTGAAAATCTGAATTTTAAAAAAAATTGTGGGGAGATTCCATCATTGTTGGTTTCTTATCCTCTTAGCTGTAAAAATCGTCAAAGGAAAAACACTTTACACGGTCATAGTCAATGGAAAATGCAGAAATATCAACTATAATGTTCGTCTTAAGGAATTATTTAAATAACAAAGAATAAATTAAATCAATCATATCGATTTTCAATTTAAAGTAACTAGTTCATTCCATTAATTAAAAGTGCATTTTTCTACTGTTTTGTTCAAAAGAGTGTTGAAACAATTATGGGTAAGTAATAAAAAGAGTCAACATAAAAAGAACTAATGCCATATGTTGCAAGATTTGAAAAAATACACCTTTCTGCCTCATTTCATCCAAAAGTTCAGAGCACTAGACATTGCGAATAATATGCAGTTTTGGTTCACGAGTTGTCTCAGTAATAGATTTCAAACGGTTAGAGTAAATGTGTGTATGAGAGTAAATGTGCGCCCCAGGGATTTCACTTTAGTCCTCTGATGTTTCTGCTAAACATTAACGCGTTAAAGTGACCTGAATGGACAGAGCAATAATGATTGACTTGAAATATTCAATCAATTCTTTAAAGCTCTACGGGCTGTATTACCATCATTTGTAGTTGAGACAATAAGCTCCTGGCATAGACAATAAACCCCAATTTTTCGAGAGGAATTTTTTACACAGACAGAGTTACCTTTTTGTGAATGTAGTCTTCTGACTCTTGCTTCGTATCTGCCACGCTCTAAAGTCCATTCTGTACGAGATATATGAGAAAAACTCGAACAGTGGGATCCATGCATGAAATGGGCATGTTCCATATATAAGTGAGTTTAGACTTTGAGTAAATGTGCCTTTGGTTTTGTTTGAGAGATAATCAAACTGCTTTGAGGTCGAATGGCAGATGGTACAACTTTGAATAGATTTCGTGTTCGTAATGATGCGAAAGACTTGTCCATCAATTAATGTCAAACATAAACTAAAGTTTATGTGAATTCGAGCATCACTTAATATCACGTCAGAAGCTCTCAAATAATTAATTTTAGCATCTATTTCGGCCTTACATCTTTTAATGACATCTGCTGACTCTTTTACATATTGTAAATTAATAGGTCGACAAAATATAGATAATTGCGATAACAGATTCTTCAACAGTAGTATGTTGTCGTTCGCATACTAGCGCAATGGTATGAGCGTAGTAGAGAATAAATTTTCTTCGTTAACATTAAGAGACATGTTGTTATGATTTTGCTTTTATGGTGAATGGCCAGAGCTTCCATCAAACCCACATGAGCATATCAACAACGCTTCTAATTCCGTGGTGTTGCCCAACTGCTGCACGTATTGCAGCAGATTGTCCTTTTGTACTTGAATAATTATATTTACAGTATGATCTAGTCGTGCCTAAAGAGTATCACCAGCTTCATCTTTCGTGATTAATATTGTTGATTTTGGGGCTCTGCATGAAGCTCTACCCATTCGAACGCTATCGTACGGTGGAAAAACGTCTGCACCTTGTGTTTTAACTTTTAATTGCATGCTGACATAATCCTCCATGAATAAAAAATGGTCAAATGATAATGATAATGTTTTATCTGGCGTTAGTTGAATTAGCTTTTGTTCCGTGAATAATTTTCTTATTTTATGTGCTCTTTAGGGACTATCTTTAATCTCTTTGAGGACCGCTGCTAAATAATTTTCTCCAGAGCGTCTTGTATCATAACGACATGACACCAAGATTCGCTGCGGATTATAAGATCTTTCTTATTTCCATTTTCATTGCCCATCGATGCTGCATCTCCCCCCTTCGATCTTTCAGATTCCATCTTTGTCTGAAATTTTTCTTGCGTTCATTTGGAGGTTTCCCATTTTAGGTAGAATTTACATCTCAGGGCCTTGAGTGCAACGTGCAATTTATCCAATCTCTCAGTTTCCGTATCTCTGATCTCCAGATTTAATCTCAAAGATGTAATTAACCGATATATTTATGTCATCCACTCCATCCTCATAAGAAAAGCATTCTATGATTTCTCTTTTTTCAACAATACACCCGAAACATTATATGATATGATATTTATGTTCAGTAAATATATTCAGAATGTGAAACAAAATGAACAGACTTATTATCAATAGCCACTATAACTTTTACACAATGCTTTTTCAGCACTAACTTCTGACATATATACGAATGCCAGACGAGAAATGACAGACAAACAAACGAACAACGGGTAACAAGACAAAATTGAGCTCGGTTCATCTAATACAAGCCGCGATGCTTGCACTATGCATTTGCGCGTTTAACTTTCTTTGCTAATTTCTTCGTTAAATGTCAGAAAAAGTGCAAAAGGTGACAAACAAACTGATTATTAACATCATAATGAACCTCTTAGGACCATAAAACTTTAAATACAAGGTGGAACCTCAGGGAACTTTTGATAAAAAAAATGTCTTTATTGTAAATTTTTCAAATGTATGGGTATAAGGTCAGAGAATTCAAAACCAAGCTAATATTCGTATCACTCATATACATCGTATTAATTTATGACCACTATAGTGTCTTTATCAAGGAGTATGTTGTCAGGCCTCGAGTGTGCAATAGGAACTTTTAGCCCGAACTTGTAGTTGCAGTAAATTTGATACTTCTCGTTCTCAGCAATTGACTCTAGCTCTCTGGGAGCGTTCGACAGGGCAGGGTCTCGGTTAAAACCATAATAGCAACAAAGATGGTAAAAAAGCACTCTTATAACCGTACTGTGTCTGTAGAGATACGTCGTTCCGGCGTGAGCTGAACACCCGAATAGTATGTGTCATAGATTTTCAGAATGTGCATGACACGCTCTGCCTCTATCGCTGGGAACTTCTTGACGTAAGATGCGGCTATAGTATACCAAGGTGGAAATGACACCCTCCTGACACGCGAAAATAAAACCCTTTGTGTCTGAATTAAGTCCGAATGATTTGAGGAAGGCACACGTTAGCTGCGTCGACAAGGACTGATCTTTTACATTTCTGTGAGAGTATTCGTGCATTCTCTTATCGTGGAGCTGCTCGAAGCAGTTGTTGACTTTCTCCACCCGGACTTTTAAAATTGAGGCATCTAGATGGAGTAATGCACTTTCCTCACTTCTAATGTTAAGATTCGACCCAAGGGTCTCTGCCATCTGCTCAGAGGCTTTGTAAAGGAACGCCCCTTTGTTGATCACCTTGTGGTTCTGTAGCCACAAAGTGGGCAGTTCGATCAACTAAAAAAATATCTCGAAGACGTAAAATGCTCGCTCCCTTGATTTTGTTGAACATGTGCTCCATTTTTGGGAAAGAATGTTCATCGATTATCATTCGGGGATTCAATTTCGGATTGAAATCACACGCAATACGCATCTTTCCGCTTTTTCTCATAACTTCGTGAGATGGAGAAGCGCACTCCAAATAATTAACTTTTACGTAGTTACCGAATGCGATTTTCGCGTCAATTCCTTTAGCAGATGCTTCACGCAGAGCATACAGAATTTCATCTTAACGAGCTGAAACGGTCAAAACATTGACTGTTATACGGCCATTGCACTTGAGACTGTGATGTGTATAGCTTACTACACGGAGAAACCCAAACACCTTTGATTCTTGCGTATGACACGACTCATTGGTGTTTGTCGTTAAAAAAGCGTCTGAACACCACTGAACGCTGCGTACGCACGAATCATTGGTGTTCACGCAGTGTCCAGTGATGCCTTACGCAACAATAATC
>JAUMHM010086552.1:0-10882 GCA_032362435.1 Melikaiella ostensackeni
ATATATTTGTATGGGCCAAATAACCGCCATTTACGGGAAAAGGCACTAGCTGTAAAAAATCGAAAAATGAGGTTTTCATGTTACTAAAACCGTTGAAGAGAGATCTATCGATCTGTGGAAATCATTTCTTTAAATTATTAATTTTGCTCAAATTAATGATTGCATCATCAGCTTAAAAGGCAGCAAATACAAGTCTAGAAAATTATTTCTACGAGAAAAAGCAGCATCTGCAAAAAAATCGGGAGTAACTACACAATCTGGGATACTAGTGCCTGAATTTGGGTCAGACTTCTACGTCAAAAGGCAGCATCTGCCACTTGCTGCCTTCATCCGTAGAAGTAACCGAGTCTCCCGGCATCGAGTTCTATGGAAAAAGGCAGTAACTACCACCAAAACCCATCATAATTTCGCCTACTGTCTATTTCCGTAGAAACGCTTTGGAATTTTGGCAGCATCTACATTTTCACATATTATTCAACAATTTTTGTTAATTAGTTTTTCATAATGGAGAGATTAGATAGATACCCAATAACAGTCGAAAAACTATTCAAATATCTATTAAATTAAACGGAATAGGGAAAACCAAATTCAAATAATTTCGTCGACTTTCTCCGTTCGCTGATTTTGTAGTTACTGCCTCTTCCATAGAACGGCAGTAATAATTGAAGAATACGTTTCTCGCGACGTAAGCAAAATACTAAGCGTAGTCTTGGAAATAATAATCGCTGCCTCTTTCCACTTTTTCCCAGGCTGTCTTGGATATTTTAGTGCATCAAATTCAATTGTTATAACATTTCGGTGCCTGTCCAAGAGTCCCAGACTGAGTTCTATACTTTTTTTGGGACAAATTTTTTCTGTGTGATTGGGGAATAGGATGGGGCGAAGGAATATGGGAGGAAGGGTATATTAGGGCACTTCCTAAATTTCAAGTGTGAAGTACTCCACACACTTAGCGTCGGACCTGGTATAACTTGTACTATATTTTAAGTGTAGGATTTCTTATAACAGCAGAGTGACAGGAAAATGACACTTCTATGAAAACGTCCATATATTCAGTGTTTAGTTTTTTTTCGATTTTGGGTCTATCGAAAAGTATTATGAGGCTTTTTTGTAGAACCCACCGGTTGTGGGGGGGGGGGGGGGGGGGTAAGCAATGATAAAAACTCCTGGAACTCTTACTACACAATTTTTCAACATTTTGGAATTTTCAAAATGTTGCAACTTTAAGGTTTTTAACTTTTTTGAAATTATATTTTTGTAGAGCTCTAGAACTCATTAGAAACTAAAGGATTATGCAATACAAAAATCGCATTTCCGAAAAGTGAGGGATGGCTATTTTTTCGAATTTTTTTTTCCATAAAATTGACCGGAACTATTTCTTAAAAGCCACAGGAACTCTTAGAACTATGCTAAGTCTACTCAAAGCTCTGAAAAGAAGTTCACTTTTTCAAACGCAGGGGGGGGGCCGCGAACTTAGCCCTCCATGTCGACAAATCGAATTTTTGACCTTTTAAACGCCAAAATTATCTCTTGAAGTTATCAGGAAATCTAGAAAAAAGTTACTGTCTATGACTTTTTCACAAGGGACCATCCATAAACCACGTAGCACATTTATGGGGGGGGGGGGGAGGGGGCGAGTCTCGTGTTGCGCGAGGGCGAAAAACTACAGGAGAGGCCTTACTTAGGGCAGGGAGGTGAAAATTCTCGAAAAATTGCTCATAATTATTCTCAATTCTCACAATTCTTCATAATTTCCTCCGTTTATTTGTACTTCTTCCAGGTTTCTTGTAAGTTTAGTAGAAATATTTTCAGAATTACTAATTGAAGATGAAGGATAAAAAATTGAGTATTTTAATTTAAAAGTCTTAAAGTAGAACATTAAAAACTAAGAAGCTCTAAATTGTACAATGTACAATTTCAATTTTAGAACGATCACAAAAATAAAATCAAGCTAAAATCATGGGAAATAAGAGAATTTCAATTATTCAATTTAATTATCAACTTTATTTGAACAATTTTAAATTCAGAGTATCTGAAATTTAAGAACCTTGGAACTAAATGATCTGAAAATTGAATAATTTCGATATAAAAGAGTTTGCAATTAAAAAATTGTGGAGTACACTACACCGGAAAATTTTGCCGGCGTCATATACCGGTAACGAAAGTTTGTTGCTGGTACACTACAGAATCGCTCACGATTTTTGCCGGTGCTGTATCCACAACATTAACAAGTTTTGTACGATTTTAAATTGAAAACGTTAAAAATTAAATGATTCCAGAATAAAATTTAAGAAAATAAGACAATTTTATAAATTGAGACGATTTGAAATTAAATAATTTTGAATTGAATACATGAGAATGACAACTGGATAAGGACCATTTTTTCAAAATCATGTTTTTAACGATTTCAAGTAATTTAGGGCACTATTTATCGAACATATTAGGAATATGTAGGCAAAAACCATTTCTCCTTTCAGTCAAAAAATTGAACTGTAAAATTATTGGAATAATTATTTGAATAGTTTTTTGACTGTTATTGGGTAATTTCGGTGATCTACCCATTTATAAAAAAATAATTAACAAAAATTGTTAATTATTATGTAAAAACGCAAATGTTGCCTAAATTCCAAATCGTTTCTACGCAAAAAGTCAGTAAGTGAAATTATAATGAATTTTGGTGGTAGTTATTGCTGCCGTTTTTCGTAGAACCCGATGCCGAGAGACTCGACTACTGTTACGGAAGAAGGCAGCAAGTGGTAGATGCTCCCTTCTTGCGTGTAAGTCGGCTTCGAATTCAAGCGGTAGTTTACAAAATTGTGTAGTTACTCCCAATTTTTTGCAGATGGTGCCTGCCTTTTCCTGTAGAAATAATTTTCTAGACTTGTATTTGCTGCTTTTTAAGCTGATAATGCAATAATTAATATAAACAATATGAACAATTTGATCAAATGATTTCCACAGAATGAGAGATCTCTCTTCAAGGATTTTAATGATATAAAAACCAAATTTTTCCATTTTTTGCAGGTACTGCTTTTTCCGTAGAATGGTAGAACTGGAAAAGGACCATTTGACTTTTTCGGCGACAAACGCAGAAAATTGAAAAAAAAAATCTGTCCGCTGCGCGGGCACATTCTCCCTGAGCGCTGCGCTAGCAGCTCGCAAGTTTGAGCACGCCTCTAGCTGTCGGACCTCGCGCTTCGCGCTCGGTCTTTGTACTTCCCCACGTTTGTGCATAGACCTCTTAAAATTAAAGGTCAAAACCTTGACATCTGTAATTTGGTGACTGCGAGTTCTCTTTTTTCAAAGCTCTTAGGGCTTTAACAAATGCATTCTCATCACGTGTCTCACACTTCAAACTCGACTAAAGTATGTCCAAAACGCAAAATATTCTATATTATGTTAAACTCTATTATAATAAAATGTTTAATTTTCGACCACTCGGGCCTAGATATTGCGGACTATGTCCGCTACATCATTGGTTACATATTTTTCACTCCTCCAGTCTTATTCACATGTGCTTCTCGCCTGTACTCATTACCTCGTCTTTCCTCCTACATATCACTCACCTTAACTAATCGCCTTAACTTAACGGCTTAACGCATTAGCTTAACGCTTTCAACCAGTCCCCCGTCTCAACGCACCGCCCGCACCCTAAGCATCGCACTCCTATCTTCGCTTCAACTTATCCTTTTTTTACGCTGTGCCTCGTGATTATTACTCGCTTTGTTTCTTTTATTTGTTTTCTCCATTTCTGTCTCTTGTTATATATCTTTATCACACAAATTATCCATTTTTAATTTTTCCTTATTTCTATTACCAACAAGACTACTTATTCCCCCCTCTTTCTCTCGTTTTCTATCCTTCTTCTTTCTTTCCAATTCCCTCAGCCAATTCATTATTTCTCCCTTTCCTTTTTCATGCATAATCTTTCCCATTGTCATGCTACTTTTGTCTATATTTTCACAATCATTTAGCCAATGCTTCAATGTTGCACTGCCCCTCTCACATAGCAGGCACCTCCTTCCTTCCTCTTTATCCCAGTACTTACTCCACTCATCTGAATATCCACACCTCACAAGCGCAATTAATTTTTGAGATCCTCTGTCCCCTTTTTTCTCCAAATATTTTGCTACTCCCTCTTCCCTTATTCAAGTGCGTTTTTCATTATATCTCGCCTCCGTTATGTTACTTTCTATTCCTTGCTTGAAGACTTCTGTCCTTCTTTCTATCAGCTCGTGCTCTACCTTTATATCGTTTTTGGGTGCTCTTCTCACTAATTCCCTTGACCATCCATTTCTATTCAAGTACCTTTCTCTTTCTTCCATTCCTTTCCTCCCCAAATCACAATTCTCTCTCTAAGCAAGCTGTAACTATCTTTCTACCCCCACTTTCCAATACTTTACCTCATATTTACATGCCCTATTTTCTGTTCTAATTTTCATTTTCCCTCTATCTACTTCGTTTAACACTATATACCACAGCTACCACTACTACAAATTAAGCACTCAAAGTGGAACTCTTTAAGATTTGAAGAAAAAAATTCTGAAAACTTTTAAAATTGAAGCTTAAAAAATTTTCTAACACCGAAATTTTTTATTCAAACGCTCAATAACTTATACGTATAAAATGGAAGCTTTCACCACATTCCAATTGAACAATTTTTTATTAAATGCCATCAGACTGCATAATTTTTAATTTTAAACTTTTATAAATTGAGCAGTTCAAAGATTTCTGGTTGAAAAATATAAATACAAGCTATCATTTTCAATGCTTTAAATTAAAACTAATCCTCCCTTTCAACTCACATTAATAAAGATGTAAAAAATAAAACATATCCCTCTTCGAATTCAGTACAACATTGAAAATAAAAAGTTCTCCCCTTCCATCTGAATGTTAAAAATACCAAACTTGCCCCCCGCACACTCAATAAAAATGTTGAAAAGAAAAAATGGCTTCTTCCAATTCAGAACAACCATTAATAACCAAACTTTCCTTCCTTCCAACTCAATAAAAATGTTAAAAATAAAAAATTATCCTCTTCCGATTCATAAAAAAAGATTGAAAATAAAAAGTTTTCCCCTTCAACGCAATAAAAAAGTTAAAAAGAAAAAATGGCCTCTTTCAGTTCAGAAAAAAAAAATAACCAAAATTTCGTCCCTTCCAGCTCCATAAAATTCTTTAAAATAAATAAATTTCCCTCTTCCAATTCAGAAAAAATTGGAAACCAAAATTTCCTCCTTTCTAATGCGACTAGTGGTGCCGTCGAGCGATACTTTCGGATAACGACACGATCCCGACCCGAGACTAGCCTTAAGTATCGGTTGGGATCGTGTCGGTTTGGTCTCGGCTCGACTTGGTATCGGGATGTCGATATATCGGCTCGGGATCGACTCGGGTTTCCGATACTCCTTCGCCAGATGTCAACTTCTCACTTGAACCGAGCGGAGAGAGAAATGTGACAATGGGTCGACGTCAGTCGACTCATCCCTGGCCTAATTAGGCCGGTTTTCCGATATAGCCATACATTAGGCTTGAGGCCAAGTGAAAATGCTCAAATTTATTTTCACCGTGGTGAAAGAGTTGTGATTGGGCATCAAAGAAAAGGGCGAAAAAAATTTCAAACAAAAAAATGTCTTCTGTTCGTATTTCTGATTTGAAAGTTAGAATTTTTGAAAATGTTTTAAATTCTTCCTATGGAAAGGATAATTATGGCAAGTTCTCTTACATATACTTTTTGACAAACTTTTAGAAGAAAAATCTAGCCATTCACTTGAAATATTACAAATTTCATATCATATAATATATGCAATTTTATATAATTTAGATTTTAATTGTGGTATATCTATAGAAGGGTTCAAACGAAAATTGTAAAATTTCATACACTATCGATTCGAAATGATCTTATTTTGTGTCTAGCTAAAATGATTAAATTTTGAATGTTATGAATAAAAAGATCTTCAACCATTAAGGCCCTTATTTTAAAAAAAATATACCATTCAGGAATTTTAATTTCATATTCAACAATTTTGAATATATTAAATTGGAAATCATTTGAATTTGAATCATCTCTTGAATAGGGGACAAACAGTTTGAAAAAGGCAAACAAAAGTGAAAAAACTACTCGCTATACGGTTTAAAAAGAAACATTCAGAATGAAATATTTTCAAATTTTTAACGTTCGAAATTAAAAAATACGATATTTAAAAAATTACAATTGTTGAATTCAAGTCTTCCAAATTAAATGATTTTACAATAATTTGTCTTTAAAATTCAACAATTCAAAATTGGAAGTGTTTAAAGATGTAAGACTTCATACTTGAAATCCTGATTGAATAAGTTCTTCAACTAAAACTATAAGAATTAACAAAATTCCGACCAGAAAATGAATTCACTATCATTTTCCGGCTTTATCCCGGTCTCAGAAAAATCGCGGCTCATTTCAGCTCTCACAAATGAACTACAAGGCATTTTAAATTGCAATTTTGAATAAAACTTTATTTTTTCAACCGAAATAAGGTGAAAAGGTGAAAAATTTCGAAAATATGTGAAATAGGTGACAAGTTTCAAAATAGGTTACAAAAGGTGAATAAGTTACCTAAAGAATTCTATTCGGGATGGCCAAGAACATCAAACTTTAAAAATCGCAAAAAATAATTGAAAATATATTTTTTCACAATACATCAGACCGTGCCAATTGCCAAATTTTTCAACCGTACCGATGCGGATATAATTAATGTCAAAGTTGACTACTTTAACACGTAATTCATGAGCAATGCATAGGCACTCTCCACATTTTAATTTGTAGTAATTAAACGCTCTGGTAGAGAAATTTTAAAAATGTCGGTGTTTGTGCTGCTTGAAAATACAAATTCAAAAAAAAAAAAAAAAACAACATCAAATTTCTCCACCGTGTAGTTCTATAGATAATCCAATGAAAAACATTGAAATTTTAGTCACTTTCAAACGGATAAACGTAATAGTATCGCAACCCGACAACACTGTTCCCTCTCTCCAGCTTGTCTACTGTACGTACTGGATACACACACACACACAACCAGGTTGGAAGCGTACGTAAAATAAAATTGGCTGCATAAAACCATAAATATTATTTATTAAAAATGTTATTAAATGAACAACAAAGAACTATGAGTAAAAAAAATTAATATAAATATATTTTCATTCTTTTTAAGTAAACTTTGGATTATATAATTAAATGAAAATTTATATTTATTAATTAATAATTAATTGAACTGAATTTTGGATAACTTCAATAATTTTATGAATAATCTTTTTAATCCTCGTGACTCTTGGTTTCTTGTTACCAATATCCTCTGTGAACAGTTTTAGAATTCCTTCTTTGCTTTTTTCAAAATACACTTTTTTCATCATACTATAAGCCAAAGTTGGAATGTAAGACACCTGCAAAAAATACCAAATTGTTAAAGAATTGAAGAATTCAGTGAATCACAGATTACAACGTAATATAAGCAGATTTTTGTAATTTTACATTTGCAATATTCAGTACTGCAATTTTACGAGCTCGCGTACAATCTTAAACCTCAATTTTTTAAATTTATTGCTAGCCAATGTAAATTAACTACACTCAATACAGTAATATTACAGATTTTTCGGATTTTTTTACTTTATTATTACTTGTGAAAATAAAATTAATTTTTTACAGGGCAGTGTATCTATGACGTGTCTAAACATAACCTCAAAATAAGCCGTTAGGGGCAATATCCATCAATATGAGACATGTCTTAGGATTGCAAAAGGTTCAGTCAATCTAAAAGCTACAAATCTATGTGAGAAAATAAATAATACTTACCAAGTACAGCTCTGGTGTTTACATCAGCAAAGTTTTCATTGTTTCTGGTCACATGTCTCTTCCCCGTATGCACTTCTGTTGTTACCAAACATTGAATGCATTTTACATTCCAAACAGCATGTAGACCACTCATTCTTTCGGATATTATATTTTCAAGATTAAGTATCTGTTGACATTTAAGACATTTCATGTTCTTGACAAACTCCTGAACATCAACAATTCTCTTTCCTTCACACACACCTACCACTGATTTCACATTGACTGCAGAATATTTCATTTTCCTCGCTTCAACCAGTCCCGAATTTCGACGCAGTTCATAATCTTAAGTTTTTTTCTTTATAAATCTTCCTTTGAATCTCAATCGACCTGACATTTTTTTAACTTTCAACAACAATCGTTGACATCAAGCTATTTAAACGCATATCACAGTTGCTCAATGATGGTAAGGTTTAAATTGCGACGTGGCACACGATCTACGAGTCTGCCGCTGGCATAGCAGTGGCGACTATATAGTACGTATACACATATATTACGAATTCTAAGCCAGTAGCGCACTGAAATTTTCACCATGCGGGCCCATGAAATTTTTTTGATATAGCATGGCTCGACGGCGCCCCACGCGACTCTACTATTTGTACGGGGATGGGACTTGAATACAACCTTAAGAGTGTTCTAAGTCGGGGTTCGAAAGTCTGACGTCAGCTCCATTGTCCAATTTTCCTTGTCGCTCGGTCTAGGGTGGCTAGGTATGAACACACATCTGGCGAAGGAGTATCGAAAAGCCGATCCGATTCCGAGTCGATATATCGACTTTCCGGCACCACGTCGAGCCGAGACCAAACCGATACCGAGTATCGAAAACCCGATCCCAACCCGAGACAAAACGGACACGATCCGATTCGATCCCGAGAAAGTATCTTATCTGACGGCACCGCTAGTTGTAGATGGCGAAAAAAGAATTGATATCGACGACATTATATCGGTAACTGAGAAACTAAAGAATGATAAGGCTGCTGGTGTGGATGGTATTACCGCTGAAATGATTAAGAGCGGTGGCGGATATTTATTTATGTGGCTGAGCGAATTTATGAATATGTGTGCTGTGAACGGTGAAGTTCCAGATGATTGTAGAAAGGCGATTATTGCTCCACTCTACAAGGGAAAGGGTGATAAAGGTGACTACTAATTATAGAGTTATTAGCCTACTAAGTACTGAGGACAAAATATTTACCAAAACACTTATTGGTAAGGTCATGGGAATAACTAAAGAAAGGATATGGGAAGTTCAATGTGGAATTATGCCAGGAAGATCATGTAAGAATCAGATATTTAGCTCGAGACAGATCATAGAAAAAAAGTTTCAGAGTAAACAAAAAAGTTTCCCTTGCCTTTGTTGATCTGGAGAAAAAGCTTTCAATGAGGTGAATAGATCTAAACTTTGGGAAGTCCTGAAAGAGTATGGAGTGAATGGTTGGCTTCTAAAAGAAATATATAATGGTAGTAAAGCAAGTGTAAGAGTAAATGGAGAACTGAGCAATTGGTTTGATAATAAGCAGGGCGTTACGAAAGGCTGTGTTATGTCCTCCTGGATGTTCAGTATATGCAATACACACACAAACACACAGTACATAATTTAGTGCTTGCACCCACTGTGCTGGTAGCGAGACCTGGGCGTATCAAAAAAAGAATAGGAGTAAGGTGAACGAGGTTAGCATGCAATTCCTGCGTAATATGTGCGTTAAAACGCTAATGAACAAACTGAGTAATGAGTGGGTTCTCAAAGAATGTGGTGTAGAAGAAACATTGATTGACAAGAGTAAAAGAAATTTGCTGAGACGGTTTGGTCATGTTGAGAGAATGGATGAAGGGCGTTTAACCAAACAAGAGCATTTAGGTAAGATGAGTGGTAGCGTACCCAGAGGCAGACCAAAGAAAGGATGGTTGGAATGTGTGAATGAGACTCTAAAGCGAAGAGATATAAAGAATCGCAGAAATACAAAGACTTGCATGAAGCGATGTATGGATGTAAAGGAAGGAAATGATGTATACAAGGATAGGGACGTTTGGAGGACAAGTGTTTTTAAGAAGAAGAATGACGCCTGAAACGAAAGATTTTGGATACTAATAGGCGCTCGTGAAGAGCTTTGCTTGGTGGATGTGGTTAGGGTGAATGAGTATGGATCTGCCTATGGGTATATTAGTCAGTGTGAATGTTTATGTGTGAATCGTGATGTATGTTGGCTTTGTGAAAGCTTGGGGTGATTGCTAGAGAGATTGATCAGCGACTCGTGTCGGAGCGGTGTTGTGGGACGAGTGTGTTATTTGAATGAACAAACGCGATGATTTCTAGATTGATCTAGAACCTATCCCTTCTCCTACATATTCCTTACTTCCCCTTACCATATAATTTCCTTGATCCCCGGTAGTATAACGAGGCTAGAACAAAACAAGTTACGCTTACCCCGAAAGAGATTTGTCTTAATGGTATAATAATAATAAAAGTTTTTTAAACTTCACCTTTCATACAGAAGACATCCTGTGAGTTTCATGCGGGCTAAACCATTTTTGTCGCCCGGAGAATTTTTTTTATAAAATCAAATTTTTGCAATTTTCTCGGAAACAAAGACAGTTTTAAAAAAATGGTAATATAATAGTTGCACATCTAGAAAAGTTCTACAAAAAATACCTACAACTCTTTTGTGATACCTTGCATCGTTTGTGAAATAAATTCGAAAATTACATTTTCAGGAAAAAAAATTCCCTCGGCCTCAAAAATTGTTTAGCCTGCATAAAACTGATAGGATTCTTTCCCTATATAAGCAGAAACTTAAAAAAAAGATTTGAAAAAAGTTGGGGTTTCTGGAGGGGTTAATTACTCGGATTTTTGGTATACACTAGATTGGAAGATTGCACGGAATTGCGAAAGATTCCATGGGGTGCATCGATATTGCACAGGATTACAAGGGATTGTAAAAGACTACTACATGGGCTGAAAAGTCTTCGGCCTGACACAGAGATGACGCCACAAACAAAAAATCTGTATGCTTGTCATAG
>JAUMHM010086553.1:0-10881 GCA_032362435.1 Melikaiella ostensackeni
AAATCGATCTGTACTTTTTCGAAGGACCTGCTAGGGGTATCTGTGATACGCATTGGCATTTTCGTTTTGATTCTAGTCAGCTTCCTTTTTTGACATGTTTCGCAAGTTTTTACATATTCTCTAATCTCATTTCTCATACCTTTCCAATAAAATTGCTCGCGAACCCTAGCAAGAGTCTTAGTTTCACCTTTATGGCCTCCTACCGTAGAATCGTGGGATTCCCGTATACTATAATTTCTAGGCGCTGTTCCTCTGCAGGTATCTGCACTTCAGCTGTACAAACAGTAATCTCAAAATCTCTTTTTCGAAAATGCGTTCTAAAAATTCGCTCGATTATCGACCACGACATTTTATCAAAACCATTTTCCTCTCGTGATATACTAAATTATTTAATATTCGCAGCTCCCGTAGCTTCTCTTAGTGTGGTAATTGTCCTCTCAATATTTTTTGCAAATACCTTTGCATCAAAAGTTTCTTTGATAAACAAATTATAAAAGAAACGCTTTCCATGAATTGTAGATGTCACAAATCCTAATTCTGCATTTAAATCTTTCAGATCAGCGAGTCTGATGATGGAATTTTCCATGAGCTCTCTGCCTACGGGTGTGGTTAAGACCCAATCACATGAAACGAAATTAATGATGTTGTCATCCCTCATCCACAATTTATCGCTGCACAACTAAAACAAAGGTGTAAGTATTTGATTGCCCTGCTTATCACCTGCGATAAAAATTGGTATTGCTTCTGCAGATACGTTTGTACTCCTTCCAACTTGTTCCTCAACGTCTCTATCAGACTCACATACATTCAGTCCATCTACTTCTTTCATTTTTTGCTCCAGGTTTTCCACCTGTGTAGCCTGTAAAAGAAATTCATTACTGCACAGAAAATAAGTTTTAAGTTGAGACGTCTTGTTTTCAGACAAACGGCTCTTATGTCAAAGTAACAAAAAAACAGGCATACATTGCAGCTAAATCTATAGCTTTATAAGCAAAAAAAACTGCTAAGGTATAACATAATTAAGGTGTAATAAAACAAGACTGTTTTTCTGTGTGAATAATAGTGAAAATGATAGTAAATTCAACTCTTATTAAATGAATTTTTTTTTTATTAATTTCAAGACACTTTTGAGCAATTTATAACACTGTCCGACATTTTTTTCTGTCCTTTCAACAATTCCAGGTGATTCTTATAGAATTTTTTTGCATGTATCACGAATTCGTTGACAAAAATACTCTAGAAAGCCAAGTTTCTGAGTAAATCGAGGTCAAAAGGTGAAAAACTGCGTTTCTGACACTTTTTGGAAGTCCTTAAAAATAATGAGACGTACTAGAATCATAGATGGCAGTTGCTCCCAGTGGGACCTTGCGGTGGTTGTTTAACCTATTTTTAAACATATGTGTATATATATTTATATACAAGCAATATCCCCTTTTATACTTTGCTTGCATCACTTACTTACTTGATTTATTTATAAGAAAGCTAAATGCTAAGTACTAAAAATATTTCAAACTGTAATGAATCTGATAATAACTATGCTGATTCGATATACGTATTACATTGACAAGAATTGTTTTTCGTGAAAGAAGAAGCATTGTCTAGTCGCTTACTCAAATTACTTATAGCGAAGCTAAATAATATGTGCAAACACTATTCTGAATAATTTTAAGTTTAATGAGCATATCTTCGATATAAAATATAAATCAACTCGCCACTACGCTTTTTATCTTATGTAGTAGAGAAAATGCAGTTTCATTTTCGCTATTGCAAGACTCGTTATCAGACGGTAGATACTTTGAGGGTGGAACTCGAGTTCGTTCACTTGTCCCTTTTTGTCTTACTAACTCGGCCTTGCTCTCTAAAAGTACACGGAGAAAAGCGAAGAAAAATTTTTTATGAAGAGTATTGTATTACATTTTAGAGTATTATGGTACTAGTAATTATTGCTCGAGTACAGGTACCCTTCCTAAACTGTGAGGTTGCGGTTACTAGATCAAATCATTCCTATATTCATTAATAAATGTTTGATGAACTAATAATATTAAATGTGATGTAGATATTAGTTTGATTGGTTTTTTGTTAAAGGGACCTCATGTATTAAGTCCTAGTTAAAATGTATCATTGTGTATAGTTGAGATTAGAATCGGAATAAGATGCGTCGTATAATGTTAAATATTCATCGTGTTTAGAGACGCTGCTAGTAGAAAATAACGTTGAGTCTTCGAAAAATCTGACACTCTGTCTCAGATCTGCTATCATGAGCAATCGTACTATCACGCAAGCGCAGTAGCGCCGCGCTGGCATTTCGCACCAATTCGTGACTCAACCCCACTCGCCCTGACTTGCACTATCTTTTTGTGTAGTTTGTGTGATAACAGTATGTTTTCTAGTGTATGCGGGTGTTTTGAAGATGGAAACCTATCTCTTCAGGGCTTCTAGTTTAATGTTCAAATGAATTATTTGTAATATGTAGCTGGTTATGTTTTTACTTCAGAATTTAACTAGATTATATTATTAGAATCATTGGATTTTTCTTTATCTGGAAAATCTTATTGGAATTTTAAAACATTTTTCATTCGATAATGCAAATCATAACAGGTTTTTCAATCAGATTAAAGGCTTTTTAATAAAAAAAAAACAAAGATTCCGAAGGTAATAAATGTGAAAGTAATAAATACTTTGAATTTTCGAGCTTCAAATTTTGAATAGAAATTACAAATTAATTTAATATTTCCGTGATTACGTTCTATATTACCCGTGAATGGCTATTATTGCGTATGAAATAATAACACAAAAATTTAATGGAAAAAAATTCCTTGTGAACAGTTATTGGCTTATATTTCAAATTTCAATTTTCGAGAATACAAATATTTTTCGAAAATCACTTTTCAAAAGTTTAAATTTAAAAATTTTATCATATAAATAGCTAATAATATAATATACAGATATTTCATTTGAGTTTCATGAAATCATATTTTGTTTTATAACGTATAAATTTACAATTTGGCGATTAAAAATTTTTAAATCCACCTATTCATAAAATTTTCATAAAGCGAAAAAATTAAAAATATATTTCTCGCAGTTAGTCCTGGCTTTTCAGCGAAACAGTCTGGCTGAGATTTTGTCGACAAGGTCCAAGCAGTTCGATAGCTTAGTCAGTTAGTGCGTAAGCTAGTAGGTATATACGGTTTAGGTTTCAGGGTGTTTTAGGTAGGGTTCGACTCCCCAGCGGGTGCAATTGTTCGAAGCGATTGAGCGTGCGATTATATGTGTGAGTGACCGTCCGTGCGATTGAGTAATTTTAAACACAAATTAAGTGCAGTTATAATATATAAAACAATTTTTTTTTCTTCAAATTTATCGTTATATTACATCATCTGTTTCGAGCTTCCGTAACAGAATGCCTACCGAGATTCTATAACGTATGCGTGAATCCCTGTTTGATTTTCTTACTTTCGTTAGAACCCGATCTTTCATTCAGTACCTGATTCAACAGCCTTTCGTCGCTCGAACCTACCGCCCAAAGTAAACGCGATCTTACAAAGAGTGTCAGACTGCCCGACCTTTCGTTACTCTAGCATCAACCGTTGAGTCTGAACCGCCCAATACAATCTCCATAAGATGGCACAACGTGAAAATGAATTACTTGATTCATCTTACACTGAGTAGTCGATTTCTACCACTGATCACCAGGTTTTCAAATTCGATTTCTCTCCGTGTATATATTCACAAACTGTTGGTAAATATAATCAAATCATTGAATACCATGCTATGAAAGGTGAAGTAAAATTGAACATTTTTTCCTAGCTGGTTGGAGCTTTGATAGTATTTAGAGTGGAGAAGTTTATATTTATCGTTCAAAATATTTAGGAAAAAAGTATATTTAACAATCAGATATATTGGACTGTGGCTCAATAATCAAAGGTCGTTCAGTAGTGACGAAGTTTGATGATTACTCATTAATAATTTCTCAGAAATTGATCGAACTTAAACTCAAATAACTTCTCAAACAGTGGTAGAGATTCTCAAAGCACAATATGAATATACGAAACATTGTGCATTAACATAATTCGTATTTCAAATTTCATTTGATTTGAAATGCGTCTTAAAGAGCTCTATAAGTTCATATTTTGAGAATTTATTTGGTGGTAATGGCCCGAGGAGTTAACAACTTCGATTTTTCGTGTACACTAGATTACAAGATTACAGAATTACATAAGATTACACGAGATTACACAAGGTTACTTGGGATTACAACAGATTTCATGGGATTACACGAGATTACAGCAGGTTACATAGGAATATATAATATAACACTATATTACCCTTAATTAAAATGAAAGAACACAACTGAAAAAAGATATATCAAAATCACTAATAATATAATATTATAAGAAACTGTGTTGTATTAGGGTGGTCGAAATTTATACCTTTCAAATTTCAACTTTCGATTTTTAGTGATCGATCCCCCCTTCCCCCACTTGTTCGTTTTGCGGAAAAGGAATTCCCTATTTTTTTCAAATCGGTCAACATTAATCCGTGCCACCGGGCTTTTGAAATTAACATGTGGTTTCAGAAGGAATAAGCTTAGTATTTGAATAAATGGAGAAAATAAGTACTTGTCGCTAACTTTTTGTCAATTAAAGTCAAGTCGCTTCTTAAGAAATAATTTCCCTCACACCAACGCTTTTGTATTGTGCCCAGAAAATGCCCCCAAAAATGCGAAATTTAAGTTGTACGTAAAATTCAGGCTGCAACCGGTGTTTTTTTCACTTTTTTATATGAATTATTTTTATTCGATAAGCAGCAAGTTCAAAGTATTTCCTTACCAATTTTGTATTCTTTAAACAAATATTGTTTGTTCAAAGAATATTTTGCTCCTGTAAATCGTGAAGTTATTATTTATCGGGATCAGTGATACAGCTAACGAATTTCAAGAATAATTCTTGTGTAATAGTTCTTGTTCAACATAGTTCATGATTATTTAAAAAATTTTCATACGTTTAAACAATTTTTTCCCTGTTAATCGTTTTTAGTTCTTATTTTCTGGAAACAATTACACAATTATCGAATGTTGAGAGTAATATATTGTTTTAACGATATTTGGCGATTGTTTAAACAATTTTAATTTGTTTCAACAAATTTTTCCTTGTAAATTTTGAAGTCATCACTTTCTGAAATTAATAACGCAGTTAATAAATGGTAAGAGTGATATTTTTTTGTAAAATACAGTTTACAATTATTTACACACATCTCATAGGAAATGCATTTTTTTCAGTTACGTTACCGGAAAAAACTATAATTTTCTCAATCTTTTCTATAAAAAAGAGCAAGAGATATTAATTGTATAAATAATTGCAAACTGTCTTTCACAATAAACATCACTCTCAACATACATTACCTGCGTCATTAATTCCAGAAAATAATAACTTTCCAGGATTTACAGCATGAAAAGTGTTCAAACAAAGTTAAAATTGTTTAAACAATTGCCAAATATCCTGAACTGAATTGAAAATTAGCTAAAAAATACTTTGAAACTTTTCACTTGTCGAACAAAAATAATTAATGTTGAAAAAGTTCCCAAAATTACTATCCTTATCATGAATTCAACATAAAACTGCTATTTAGCATTTTTTGGGATTTCCGGGCACAATAAGGGGGTAACAAGTACTTCTTTTTTCCATTTTTTTGAAAAGCACGTCCTTCCCATTTCGAAATTCATGCTTATTTCAAAAGCTCAGGGCACGGGTTAATGTTGACCGATGAAAAAAAAACGTAATTACCTTTTTCCTTCAAACGAAAAAAGGGAGGGGTGGGGGTTCGATCATCAAAATTCGAAAGTTGAATCTTTTCACTACTCTAGTGTTGTATACCTGCCAAACCTTAAAGAAATGATCTCGGAATTAACGTAGAAATATGATTAATGTTTAAAATTTGTTTTTTAGTTCTATACATCATTCAACAAACAATTAAGTTTGAAATTCATTTTTTATTTTTACAAAAATACTAATTAGTAGTTGCATATTTTTATATATTTGTTTTTTTTTATGAAATTAAAATATCACTAAAAAGTAAATGTCATTATTTAAGAAATGGTTTTTGCAATCAGTTTTTATATTTATTTGATTGCTTCAAACGCTAATTTCCGTATAAAAATAACATAATTAAGGGCTTGTGACACAGTCCGATTCCTATATTACCGACCACTTTTTTTCGGTGTACCAAATTTTTTTTTTGAACCATAGAACTTTGTTTCAAAATAAAGTATCAGACTAAAAGTTTGGAAATTGCATCAGAAGACAATGACCTACGTTTATGTACTTTATTTGAGTCGGAATTTTGCAAAAAATTATTTCCGAAACTCCGATGCACAGGTTAGCCGATCAACATTTAGCAGGAAATTTTTTTTTACATCAATTATACGTGAATAAAGTACATAAACGTACTTTATTATCGTCTCTTGCATTTCTCAAAGTTTTAGGCCGATATTTTGCTTATAAAAAAAGTTCTATGGTTCAAAAGAAAATTTGGTACACCCAAAAAAAGAGGTCGGTAATGTAGGAATTTGACTGTGTCACATGCCCTTAAACTGAAATAAATATATTATTGAAAAATATGCCAAAGTGTCAAATTAAAAAAGTACGTACTTTAACGAAATGTACATGTATTTATTTCAATAAAGTGTTTCTTTCGTTCGAACAAAAATTTCTTTGAATTAATTAATTGCGGATTCTTTATTCAATATACGATTTTTTCCAATGGAATGGGTCCATATTTGATCGAAAAAAATACTTTTTTTAAAAAAATTTATATGATTATTTATTCGCAATAATCTTTTCAATTCTTAGCATCTGATAAATATGTTCTTCAATTCCATGAATAACTACTCATCTAGAAAAAATATTTATTTCACTCAAAAAAAGTAAATTACTTGTTCCGCACACGGATAAACAACTTAATTTAAGTAAGTATTTATCACTTCAAAAAATCGATTTCATTGAAATGAGGAAATATTTCTGAGGGTGCTGAAATGAGATTCAAAGAAAGCAGGTTTTTGGCTTAAAAAATCATTTCTTTGACTTAATAATTTTCATATTTATTGCAAAGAAATTTGTCTTTCTATTGAAGAAATATCACCAAAGAAGCGGTTTCTTTGAACTGAGACATGACTGTTTTGCCTCTAAACGATATTCACTCAAATGGAGTTAACAAATCCTGAAAATGTAGAGGGTGCATGGATAATACTTCAGGATAGCATCTTTAAGAGTGCATCTGAAGTTTGCGGTACTGCGGTTGTAGGAAGAAAGACTGGGTATGCTTGGTGGAATGATAAAATTCGCGTGGCTGTTAACGAGGAAAAGCAAGCGTACCTGAGAAAGTTGAATATTGAAGGTCTTAGCGATGAGTAATAGCGATGAATAATTAAAGAGATAAAAACTAAAAAGTCAAGATCCTAGTCAAAGAAAGCAAGGATAAAATCAAAGCGGAAGGAGATAAAAAATGCAAAATGATTCTGAAGCGAATAAGAAATTATTTTGGAAATCGGTTAAGAAGATTAAGAAAGGGAGTGATTTTTTAAAAGAATTGCCTAGAAGTCAAGCTATGGAGCAGAACAACAGTGACACTGAAAAGGATACGTTACACAATTCCGCTAGAATGCTTAAGAGCGGTGGTGGATAATTGTTTGTATGGCTGAGCGAATTTATGAATACATGTGCTTTGAACGGTGTAATTCCAAGTGATTGTAGAAGGGCGATTATCATCTCACTTTACTCTACTTAACGGCAGTGTACGATCCATTACTAGAAGTAAAAATGTAACGAATAAAGCTAAAATGGCAATATATAACTCTGTGCTTATATCCACTGTGCTGTATGGTAACGAGACCTGGGTGTATCAAGAAAAGGCTGGGAGTAAAGTGAACGCGGTTGGCATGCAATTCCTGCGAAATATGTGCGGCAAAACGCTGATAGACAAAGTGAGTAATGAATGGGTTGCCAAAGAATGTGGTGTGGAAGAAACATTGTTTGACAAGAGTGAAAGAAATTTGCTGAGATGGTTTGGTCACGTTGTTAGACTCTAAAGCGGAGGGATATAAGGAGTTGTAGAAACACAAAAACTTGCATGAAACGATGTATGGATGTACAGGAAGCAAAGAATGTATGGAGGAAAATTGCTTATAAGAAGAAGAGTGATGCCTAAAACGAAAGATTTTGAATATTAATGGGCCCGCGTGAAGAGATTTGCTTACAATTAGAGGAATAGTATAATGGCTTTTTGAAGCTCTTCAACCGAACTTGTTTCGCTGGAACATTGAGAAATAGTGGAAAAACGTGAAAACGTACATCTGTGCACTTTTCTTTTTTGGAAAATGTAACAAAATGTGAATTCCTGTTTTACCTTCCTGATATTTTCGTTTAATTTTTCATGAAAGAAGAGTGTAAGGACATACGTTTTCATTTTCTCTACCATTTCCTACAGTTTAAGCAAAAAATATTTATTGTTGTAGAGAAAAACCCGGAGAAACTGATATGGCTCATATGGTGCCCTCCACAACGAGATTCAAAATAATAAATATTTTTCGTTGAAGCTTTTAAAAATGATGAATAACATGAAAATGTATACTTGTGCTCTTTTAATTTTTGAGAAAATTTAAAAACTGTTCATTCCTGTCTTACCGACCTAATAATTTTGTTCATTTTCGAAAAAATAATAGTGCACACACTGGAAAAAAATGGTTGGTTGGGACAGCAAACTTTTTATTAGTAGAGATGGTATTAGCTGCGACAACTACTTCGATGGTAATACTAACCAAACAGTTTTCTGCGGCAACAGTACTCCTACGTAGTTCATATTAGTAATGATAGTAATTGTAAGCATTGTGAGCCCAACAAATAAAAGTAGTAAAGGCGACAAGTATTGTTCCTTGGCGATATTGGCAGAACTGAAGCTTGAGCAGTGCTGCCAACATTTAAGCCGAAGTATCGCGTCAAGTTTACGATAGTCCCCATGTATAGTATATTAGAGGTTTGAGGAAAGTCTATCTCATGGATTAATTATTAAAACATACTGCAAGTTCAGAATCTTCTGGAGACTTGGAGATTGGAAGAAAACTTCGAAAAACTCGAAGGTAAATAAAAAATAGTTGAAAGCTCCGGAGCTCTCAGGGTTTCATGTATGTAATATAACCTTATTATGCCGATGAATTATTCAGGTCAAAATAATAAGTGGGAATTCACATTGAATCCACGTGGAATCCGAGTAAAAATTCATTATGAATTCTCAAATCGTTTTCCAACATTGTTTTCTCGTGGATCTCCAAGTGAATTTACATACTTCATGGATAGAACGAGATTAAGTTACTTAGGTAAAATCTTGAAAGTTCCACATGTCACTCTATTAAGTATTTCTTACCTACGTTTGAGTTTTTTGATTTAACATGAATTCTCCAAGTTTTTATACTCTCCTTGAGGAGAAATTGATTTTTCATAAACGATGTATTTTTCCATTCAGGAGTAGAAACTATACTAATTTTAATAGTTAGAATCACTACTTTAAGTAATTAGAACTATGTACTAATTTAATTGTAGGGCTTACTAATTCATTAGTAAGACTTACTACGACGATTCTTATAAATAAAAGTAGTAACCACAACCACTTAAGTGGCAGCGGCATACCTGTATATTACAAACTAAAATAGTTGGCCCTAATACTTTATGAGTTCTCCCAACCAACCATTTTTTTCAATGCAGGCGTCCATTTCCATGATATTTACCATTTCCCAAAATTTAAGCGAAAAATCCGCATTATTGTGGAGAAAACCCCTGAGAAACTGATATTGCTCATATGGTAAGTAATTGAATATCACATGTCCTTAAAATAATTCATACTATGTCTTAAGATCAAAAGTCTTCAACTCTGAACGCTTCAAAGATAAAGTTAATCATACTTGTAGGATTTTGATAAAATGAAGCAATTACATTCTAAAATCTTCTTCTTCATTTGTTTATTTGACTTCAGTTTCCTCTTACTATTACCAATCTAAAAATTGGATCTCTATTTGTGTTTGTGCAATCCTGGTTACCTCCCCCTTCTTAGTTTCTCTTCAATATTCGAGGATCTTTTCGGTTGCCTGACCACCATTTTCTCTCGTCCTATTTCTTCCCTCAGCATATAACCTAGACAGCTCCAACTCACCTCCATGACCCATCTCAGAAATCTCTCATGCAGACTTTCCACTCTCTTATGCTCTTTTCATCCCCAAATTCCTACTCCATAACTTAACACTGGCCACATTAATACGTCGAACATCCACACTCTCATCCTCCAGTCGTCCTTGAACCTTTTTTTTCCTATACCCCACACTTATCCCATTACTTTACTCGCACATTCCAATCTCTTTCTCACCTTCAGCTCATTTTCTCCTCCTGCTTCGAACCAAAATTATAGGTAGCAAAACCCCTCTACCAACTCCACCACCGCACTATTTATCTTCCATTTGTACTCTACTTGATTACCCTTCCTGTCCAGAATTCCTCTCTTTTCTTTTCTCCTAACTTCACCCTTATCTTAGTAGTCCGGGGGTTGGGTATGTCCCCGTATGCATTCAAGAGGCAGAAGATAAAAACTAGTTAATCTTATGTATTTTGACCTGCTGAATCCAATGGTACCGGTTAATTTTACGAGAAGTGGATGGGTTTTGTTTAAAACGCAATTATTTAAACAAATATGAAAAAATGGTTTTTCTCAACGGGACAAATTTTTTTAGAAAATATGAACAATTCTAAGCATAAAAGTTTTCTTGTAATTTTTTTTTTTTTTTTATGAGGAGGAAAAAGGGCAAAATCTTTTAAAGACGTAGTGTTGGAGTCTCCTAGGACG